>JADBJO010024758.1:0-10000 GCA_016801955.1 Conus betulinus
TATTCAATGGTCAGAAGGAAGGTGGAGGAATTCGGGAGGGGCGGGGTGGGGGTTGGGGTGGGGGTGGAGGATGATTCCCCTCTTTTCCGTCATCTCCTTTACCCCCCCCCCCCCCCGCCCCTAAACACACCCCTATCCCCGCTCCCAGTCCCTCCCTCCAGTGTTTTCACAGTCGCTGAGCTGTCAATACTAATCATTGCCACGTAAAGTCTGTCTACGGATCAAACCAAGCCATTTTTTTTCCGAGCCGATTATTCCTATATTAAAGCCAACTGTGTATGGACGTAGAACAAAATGATAAAGCCCATACAGTGATAAAAACCCTTACAGATAAAAAACCCTTACAGTGATAAAACCCCATACAGTGATAAACCCCTTACAGTGATAAAACCCCTTACAGTGATAAAACCCCTTACAGTGATAAAAACCCTTACAGTGATAAAACAGCTAACGCCTGCCTCAGGGAGATACCTAAGATGAACAGCAAAGACGAAGGAAAGCTTCCTTTGAGGAGAACGGAGTGGAAAAGCGCCAAGCCACGGTGATAGGGAAAGATCCCAGTGTTTACAGAGAAAGTCTAGAACGTGGAATAATAGAGAAGTTGGGTGTAGGCGTTTAGGACCTGGCGTCCTTGCCTGCACGTAAGAGAGAGAGAGAGAGAGAGAGAGAGAGAGAGAGAGAGAGAGAGAGAGAGAGAGAGAGAGAGAGAGAGAGAGTGCGTGCGTGCGTGCGTGCGTGCGTGCGTGCGTGCGTGCGTGCGTGCGTGCGTGCGTGCGTGCGTGCGTGCGTGCGTGCGTGCGTGCGTGCGTGTGTGTGTGTGTGTGTGTGTGTGTTTTAATTCAGAAAGAAAGAAAGATGAAAGGAAAGAAAGAGAAAATGAAAAAAAAAAAAAGAAGGAAATGAAGCAGGAAGGAAGGAAGGAAGGGAGGGAAGCAGGGAGGAGGAAGGGAGGGAGGGAGGGACGAAGGCAGGAAAAGAGAAAGAAAGGAATAAAGAAAGAAAATAAAAAGAAAGAAAGCAAGAGAGAGAGAGAGAGAGAGAGAGAGAGAGAGAGAGAGAGCATTAACAATCAGAGTCAATATTTATCAGTCTGAGACACTGTTCAAATGACCAGCAGTGGCAGTATCTTTTTTGCAATAGGTCCAGACCATTCCTTTATACGCACATCGACCACTCGCTGTTTGAAACTTTTATATCCCCAATGTTTTGCTGCAGACAAACCAATCCCTAAACCAGCTTCACAAAAAAAAAACTCAGAGAGAGAGAGAGAGAGAGAGAGAGAGAGAGAGACAGACAGAGACAGACAGACAGACAGACAGAGACAGAGAGTCAGAGAGACAGAGACAGAAAGAGAGAGCGGGACAAAGAGAGAGACAGACTGACAGGCAGACAGACAGCGAGAGAGAGAGAGAGAGAGAGAGAGAGAGAGAGAGAGAGAGAGAGAGAGGAGAGAGAGAGAGAGAGGAAACAGAGACAGAGAAACAGAGAGAGAAAAATAGAGATACAGAGAGAGCCAGAGACAGACAGACAGACTGACAGACTGAGACACGGAGACAGAGCGAGATTACCGCAGGAGCTGATCAGGAAAGATAACAACTTTAAAAAGGGCCTGCACTATATTTGGCTGTATGATGAGACGCTGGGAAAATAAGACCTCACGCAATGCTGCAAAGGACACCCCCACACTACCCCTCCTCCACTCACTCTTTCTCGATTCCAAAAGAAGAGAAGAAGAAGAAGAAGAAGATGATGATGATGATGATGATGATGATGATGATGATGATGATGAAGAAGATTAATGAGAAGAAGAGGAAGACGAGCAGGAGGAGAAGAAGAAGAAGAAGAAGAAGAAGAAGAAGAAGAAGAAGAAGGAGAAGGAGAAGAAGAAGAAGTAGATGCAAAAGAAAAATCGGCTCTTAAGGTCAAAATACAATCAGTGCAGTTACTTTTGCAACTATATTGATAGAATCTACTGCCGCCGCAAACCCCCCCCCCCCCCCTACAAACACACGCATAAAAAGACACTATACGTTGAAAGACCTTTCATTCCTTTAACTCTTAATATTTAGCGGGAGCAAGCATTTAGGCAGGGATAAGAATGGAAATACTCAGTGATTTACGCCCTCCCCCCCTTACCCCCTTCTCCCATCAGTTCCCTCTCCCCCCCCCACACGCACGCGCACACACACATGCCTGCCTGCCCCTCTTCGCTAACATGTTTTCACAGCCATATATTCTGGGCTGTCTTCCTTCTTTTAACACAAAGGGAAGTCTGTACGCGGTGGAAATTAAATGATGTTTTATGCCAAGCCGATCACACTAGATCGTGTCTGAAGATGGAGTTCCATACGCTTAAAAGAAAGAAATACAACCCAAGCATTGATGAAATACCCCAAACCACACGAAGGCACCTGGAAACTAGAAATGACCCAAACAGACTTTGAGCTGAGATGGAAGGGACTAAAACGGGCGAAGCGCTGAGAAGTTGGGACAACAGTCACGGTGTTTAGCTAGAGCACTAAGAACAAAGAATGGCACAGGCGTTGGGTGTGGGCACGTCAGGTTGTGTGTCTGGGTATAGAAAACAACATGAGAGAGAGAGAGAGAGAGAGAGAGGGTATGACGAGGCACTGGAAACAAAACCTGACTCAATGTTCTCTCGCCCTCCCCCCCATCCCCACCCCCATATATATATACACATACACACGCAAACTCACACACACACACACACACACACACACACACACACACACACACACACACACACACACACACACCCACACACACACGTACGCACGAACGCGTGCGCGCCAATGTGCACACGCGCGCGCGTTTGTATGTACAAGCATACACAAGGGAACACATACGTCAGTGTCCACGCGTTTACATCACTCCAATATTTGTTTCGATCTGTCTCTCCCTCTGTTTCCCGTTCCCTGTCTCTGTCTGTCGTCTGTCTGTTTGTCTGTCTGTCTGTCTCTCTTTTTCATGTTTGACATCCCCGTCAGTCTTTGCTTCTGTAGTCTCTCTCTGTCTCTATCTGTCTCTGTCTCTATATCTCTCTGTCTCTCTCTCTCTCTCTGTCTCTATCTCTCTCTCTGTCTGTGTCTCTGTCTCCCTCTGTCTCCGTCCCTCTCTCTGTCTGTCTCTCTCTCTCTGTCTCTCTGTCTCTCTCTGTCTCTGTCTCTCTGTCTCTCTGTCTGTCTGTCTGTCTGTCTCTCTCTCTCTCTCTCTCTCTCTCTCTCTCTCTCTCTCTCTCTCTCTCTCTCTCTCTCTCTCTCTCTGGAAAGCACAAGAGTAAGAGCAGACATCTTGTTACCGACAGAACAATACAGTCGGTGGACCTCGGAATCTCTTGAATGCCCCTGGAACCTTAGAACCTCTGGACCTCCTTCGATCGCCTTTTGCCAGGCAGCAGCCCCTGAAGACACAATACTCTGGCAGACAACGACGTCTTGTGGTTATCAAGCAGAATAAACTTGTCTGAGGCGGGTAGGCGTATGTCGCCATGACTCCCTGTTCACGACTGTTGGCCACACGCCGCAATTAGGATGTTGTCACTTAAAGACTATATAACCCATACACACTATATATAAACACTGTATAATCCATAAACACTATATAATCCAGAAACACTATACAATCCATAAACACTATACAATCCATAAACACTATACAATCCATAAACACTATATACAAACACTAAATAATCCATAAACACTAAATAATCCATAAACACTATATAATCCATAAACACTATATAATCCATGTAAGGTTTTGAGGCCTACCGAAACTTTCAGCCAGAAACTGACAGGTGATCAAAAGAACAACTACCCACAAATTATTTCCCTTATTTTGGGAGATCTTCATCGATGAAATCACAAACAGTCTTCAAATACATGACCTTTCCCTTAAGTTGACACATATTTCAAGCCTGTGCACTCACCCGTGGCCCTATCTTTGCGCCTGCTTCAAGAGCAGAAAATAATCCCATTCCTTTTATTTCAATCTGTCTGCTTGGAACCACTTGGCTTGTACCTTTGGCCACATGAAAGAAAATGAAAAGAATCAACTTTCAGAAACGTTACACATTCACAAAAGGATCCAGTCGCACCAGCCTATAAATACTCGACTCATTAAGCAAGGTCTTGGTGCACTGATTTTTGGTGTGCCGCCTGTTCAACACGGCTGGGCACACACCAAAGAAACAGACCGATGAGGACTTGGCAGTGGTGACAGATGTCAACCTTGTTGCCTATGACTTGGAACTGAAGGTCGTGGTGCAGGGACCGAAGTGGATAGCAGCAGGAATGGTCAGCTGTGCTGGCTCATGCTCCACTGGACCTGTGGTGGCGGACAGGCGTCGGGGAAACTTACTTCCGGCCATGTAGCTCACAGGATGCAGTGTATGGATCGTCCGACTGAGGCCAGTTGTATATTTAGAAATTAAAATAGCTATGGAGAGAGAGAGAGAGAGAGAGAGAGAGAGAGAGAGAGAGAGAGAGAGGAGGAGAGGGAGGGAGGGAGGAGGGAGGGACGGAGGGAGAGAGGGAGATTCAAATTAACAATCAGGGGGTCAATATGCATCAGTCTGAGACTGTTCAAGTGAACAGCAGTGGCAGTATGTTGTTTCGGTAGGTCCAGACCATTCCTTAATATGCAGATCGACCACTCGCTGTTTGAAACTTTCATATCCCCACTGCTTTGGTGTAGACGAACCAGTCCCTAAACCAGCTTCACATAAAGCCCCAGAGAGAGAGGAGAGAGAGAGAGAGAGAGGAGAGAGAGAGAGAGAGAGAGGAGAGAGAGAGAGGAGAGAGAGAGAGAGAGAGAGAGAGAGAGAGAGAGAGAGAGAGAGAATTGAAAACTACACTTTGGTGAGAACAAGTTTTGCCAGAGCAACGCTTTTCTTTTGCCACGCCGATGTAGACATGCCAGTAGACATGCATGAAGCAAAAAGGACCCCCCCCCCCACCCCTTCCTTGTATTTTCTACCTCGCGATCCTGCGACATCGGGCAGCAGGCTGACCTGTAGAGATGACCAGCATTGCCATCTGAACACAAAAATCATGTATCAAAATTTCGCCATTGACACAGGAACCGTAAATTCACGAGTCAAAGGACCGACAGCTGTGAAAAGACAAGTGGACACGCTGGGACAGGGCGATTTGTGCAATCTTTGCCCCACAAGAGAACTGGGCTGCAGCTGCCAAACAGGCGTTTTTATCTGTAGTTTTCTTCCGTGAGAAGGCAGCATGGAGCACGGCGTGCCACAGGATGTCAGCGGATCGCCCCGAGTGTCTTGAGTGTCTTCAGGGCAGGCGCACCATCCATGAAGAGACAGTGATGATTGATGGAGAAACAGGACTGTGTATTGCCAAGTCTTCAGCGTCTGGGCCTCTCTGGGCGTTCTCTTTGGGAAGTGTCCAAGCGTCCAAGTGTGGTAAGAACATTGATGAATGACGTGCTGAGAGTCTAGGGTGGCAAGACCAAGCATTTCTTTAGCTTCCGCGCCCCCCCCCCCCCCAATCATATTTCTTTCTCTCTCCCCTATATAACCCCCCCCCCCTCTCTCTCTCTTCGGTCCCCCCCCCCTCTCTCTCTCTCTCTCGTTCTTCTCTTTTTCTTTCTTTCTTCTCTCTCTCCTCTCTCTCTCTGTCTCTCGGTCTTTGTCTGTCGGTCGGTCTCTGTCTCTCTGTCTGTGTCTGTCTGTCCTGTCTTCTCTGTCTCTCTGTCTGTGTCTGTCTGAATCTCTGTCTCTCTCTCTCTTACTTCTTCTCCTTTCTTTCTTTATTCTCTCTTTTCCTTCGTTAGGTTATATTTTTTTTTCTCTTTCGCTGCCTGTTCTTTCCTATCGTTGTAAACTTCTTGTCTGTTTCTCTTGTTTCCGTTCTTCGCCCCGACCCTCCCCCCCCCCCCCCCCCCCCCCCCCGCCCACCCCGTTTTTGGACATGTCATTTGTCCTTTATCTTTTTTTCTTTCCTTTCTTTCCTTTCTTTGCTCCCTTTTGTCCTTTTCTTTCTCCTTTACCTCCCCGTTACATCGATTCCCCCCCGACCCTCCCATCCCTCCTTTCCTTTTTGCCCGTTTCTTAAATAATATTTCGATTTCTTGGGCCTTTCTTTTCTTATTTTTCTACAGAATTGAAAAATATTGTGTTTTTTTTTGTTTTCTGGCTGCTCTGTTCTCTTTGTCTATCTGCCGCTGTCTGTAGGAGTGCTGTCGATCATTAACATGAAGACCACCGATGTCTTGTTTTGAAGGCACAGACTCTTGGAATGAAGACCACCGATGTCTTGTTTGAAGGCACAGACTCTTGGAATGAAGACCACCGATGTCTTGTTTGAAGGCACAGACTCTTGGAATGAAGACCACCGATGTCTTGTTTGAAGGCACAGCTCTTGGAATGAAGACCACCGATGTCTTGTTTGAAGGAGACTCTTGAATGAAGACCACCGATGTCTTGTTTTGAAGGCACAGACTCTTGGAATGAAGACCACCGATGTCTTGTTTGAAGGCACAGACTCTTGAATGAAGACCACCGATGTCTTGACTCTTGATGAAGGCACAGACTCTTGGAATGAAGACCACCGATGTCTTGTTTGAAGGCACAGACTCTTGGAATGAAGACCACCGATGTCTTGTTTGAAGGCACAGACTCTTTGGAATGAAGAAGATCATCGATGTCTTGTTTGAAGGCACAGACTCTTGGAATCGCTCTTTGAGCGGCTTTAGGAACCGAGTCAACAGAAATTCTGCTTGCTCAGCGTCTCCTTGTCTCTGCACTCTTAGAGAGAGAGAGAGAGAGAGAGAGAGAGAGAGAGAGAGAGAGAGAGAGAGAGAGAGAGAGGGGGGGGGTATGCTTTCAGTGGATGGCTGATTTGTTCTATTCAGCTTTTCTTTGTTCTTTTGCCCCCACTTCCACCCCCCACTCCCCCCGCCACACATTCCTTTTAACTCCCCCCTCCTCCTCCTCCCCCTTAAACGCCTCCGACATAAAGATCTTGCTTTTGTTTCCTTTTGTTTCCAATATCACTCCCTCCACACAGCTTAGTTTTAGTTTTCTCTGTCTGTCTGTCTGCCTGCCTGCCTGCCTGCCTGCCTGCCTGTCTGTCTGTCTGTCTGTCTGTCTGTCTGTCGTCTGTCTGTCTCTCTCTCTCTCTCTCTCTCTCTCTCTCTCTCTCTCTCTCTCTCTCATATCGTAGAGCTTTCTACGGTCCCTCATTTCACGTAAGTGCCATGGGATTCTTATCTTGCGTTTTACTCTGTGGACCTTCCATTTCGGTGAGGAACATCATGTCTTTCTCTGAACAAAGCGCTTGACCCACCCTTCCATCCACCCGCCCTCCCCCCCCTCCCCCATCTCCCATCTCTCTCTCTCTCTCTCTCTCTCTCTCTCTCTCTCTCTGTGTTTTGGGCTTGACAAAACATTCACAAGTGAGCAGACGCAGCGAATCTTAAACTTCAATGACGCATTAAGTTTCAAAACCTCCTTATCTTCCCCTTTACAGACGATGATGCCGAGATACTAGAGTTAGATTCAGACGTGGAATTCATGTACGAATTAAATAATACTAGACACCGATGCACTACAAACAGGTAGTCACCTGTATGTCCACTGTCAAGTAGTATTAGGAAGGAGGATGGCACTCATTTCTCCTTGCTCTTTCACGTTTTCCTCCCCTGTACAGAAAGCGAAGGTTCCTGGCTTTTGACGGCTTGCATCAAGAGGAAAGGAATACTGGTGGGCAAGGTTAGAGAAACACTATTGTGCATTGTTAGAAGAACACTGTTGTCCATGGTTAGAGGAACACTGTTGTGCATTGTTAGAAGAACACTGTTGTCCATGGTTAGAGGAACACTGTTGTGCATGGTTGAAGGAACACTGTTGTGCATGGTTGAAGGAACACACTGTTGTGCATGGTTGAAGGAACACTGTTGTTGTGCATGGTTGAAGGAACACTGTTGTGCATGGCTGAAGGAACACTGTTGTGCATGGTTGAAGGAACACTGTTGTGCATGGTTTAGAGGAACACTGTTGTGCATGGTGGAAGGAACACTGTTGTGCATGGTTGAAGGAACACTGTTGTGCATGGTTGAAGGAACACTGTTGTGCATGGTTGAAGGAACACTGTTGTGCATGGGTTGAAGGAACACTGTTGTGCATGGTTAGAGGAACACTGTTGTGCATGGTTAGAGGAACACTGTTGTGCATGGTTGTGTGAATGCCTAGACTAGGCACAGCATGTATGGATTTCGCACAAAGCGCTGAGGACTGGAAGGATCACTGGCCTAGCTATAGCGTGTTTGATGAACGGATCACTGGCCTAGCTAGCTATAGTGTGTTGATGAACGGATCACTGGCCTAGCTATATAGTATGTTTGATGAACGGATCACTGGCCTAGCTCTAGTGTGTTTGATGAAAGAATCACTGGCCTAGCTATAGTGTGTTTGATGAAAGAATCACTGGCCTAGCTATAGTGTGTTTGATGAAAGAATCACTGGCCTAGCTATAGTGTGTTTGATGAACGGATCACTGGCCTAGCTATAGCGTGTTTGATGAACGGATCACTGGCCTAGCTATAGTGTGTTTGATGAACGGATCACTGGCCTAGCTATAGCGTGTTTGATGAACGGATCACTGGCCTAGCTATAGTGGTTTTTGATGAACGGATCACTGGCCTAGCTATAGCGTGTTTGATGAACGGATCACTGGCCTAGCTATAGTGTGTTTGATGAAAGAATCACTGGCCTAGCTATAGTGTGTTTGATGAACGGATCACTGGCCTAGCTATAGTGTGTTTGATGAAAGAATCACTGGCCTAGCTATAGTGTGTTTGATGAACGGATCACTGGTCTAGCTATAGTGTGTTTGATGAAGAATCACTGGCCTAGCTATAGCGTGTTTGATGAACGGCTTTGTCCGAAGGCTGTGAACAAATTTTCCTGTATTGACCAGTCAGAAAGTGAGTTACACATCATCATCATCATCATCATCGCCACACACACACACACACACACACACACACACACACACACACACACACACACACACACACACACACACACAGAGAGAGAGAGAGAGAGAGAGAGAGAGAGAGAGAGGGGGGGGGGGGGGAGAGAGAGAGAGAGAGAGAGAGAGACGGACAGACAGACAGACAGACAGACAGACAGACAGAGACAGAGAGACGACAGGCAGACGGACAGACAGAGACAGATAGACAGAGAGAGAGACAGAGAGAATTAGAGAGAGATAGAGAAAGACAGAGACAAACTCCCATGGGGAGGGGGGAGGGGGGAGGCACTGCGTGTTGTTTGGGGTTGGGGTTGTCACTGGAAGAGGAAGTAGAAAGCCATGAAAATGCCATGAATGCTATGGTCCTGTCACACACCATGCTGATGATGATGACACGATGTCTATGTCCTGTCACACCATGCTGATGATGACACAATGCTATGTCCTGTCACACACCATGCTGATGATGACACAATGCTATGTCCTGTCACACCATGCTGATGATGACACAGAATGCTATGTCCTGTCACACACCATGCTGATGATGACAGAATGCTATGTCCTGTCACACCATGCTGATGATGACAGAATGCTATGTCCTGTCACCACACCATGTTGATGATGACACAGAATGCTATGTCCTGTCACACCATGCTGATGATCACACCAGAATGCTATGTCCTGTCACACCATGCTGATGATGACACACAATGCTATGTCCCTGTCACACACCATGTTGATGATGACACAGAATGCTATGTCCTGTCACACCATGCTGATGATGACACACAATGCTATGTCCTGTCACACCATGCTGATGATGACAAACAAAGCTATGTCCTGTCACACCATGCTGATGATGACACAGAATGCTATGTCCTGTCACACCATGCTGATGATGACACACAATGCTATGTCCTGTCACACCATGCTGATGATGACACACAATGCTATGTCCTGTCACACCATGTTGATGATGATGA
>JADBJO010024758.1:17500-24724 GCA_016801955.1 Conus betulinus
GAGAGAGAGAGAGACTTAGAGGAAGAAAGTGAGAGAGGGAGAGGGAGAGAGAAAGACAAGAGGAGAGAGGGAGGGAGGAAGATATTGAGAAAGATGGAGAGACATACAGAGAGAGAGAGAGAGAGAGAGTGAGGAAGAAAGTGGAGAGGGGGAGGGAGAGAGAGAAGACAGAGAGAAGAGTTAAGGGGAGAGGCAGACAGGAGAAAGAGTGGAGACAGACATAGAGATAGAGAGAGATAGGAGAGAGAGAGAAGAAGTTGAGAGAGGAGAGTGAGAGAGAGAAAGACTACAGAGAGAGAGGGAGAGAGAAGAGATGAGAAAGAGGATACCGAACAGAGACACGTAGAGAGAGAGGTGAGAGAGGAGTGGAGAGAGGGAGAGAGAGAGGAGAGAGAGAGGGAAGACAGTGCGGGAAGGGAAGGGAGAGAGAGAGAAAGACCGAGAGAGACGGATTTAGGATAGAGTGAGAAAGAGGGAGACAGACAGGACAGAGAGATAGAGAGACAGACGAGGCGAGAGAGAGAGAGAGAGAGAGAGAGAGCCCAAGTAAGAGAGAGATAGATTAAATTCAACTTAAGTCTTCTTTTACCTTTAACAGACACTCAGATACACTCAAAATTCGACAAAGGGGTTGGTGAATGCAGACATAACGCAAACGCAAGGCAACAACACAAAGCCTTGGAAATTACAGTGACCAGCATAAGTAAGTTTCAAGACGGGGAAAAAAGACAGACAGACACACCCAAAGGCCATCAGACAAAGTAACCCACCCCAGCTCGTCTCTGGTCTATCCGATAATACATGTTTTCAACGGATTAAATGGGAGCATCAGTGTTACAGTGAGGGGAACATAAACTATAGCCATGGAAACAGACATAGGACATAAACACAGAGATTCGCCTACAGGCACTTATAATACATGTGCATGAACACGTAGCACACAGCCATCATCATATAGATAGACATAGACGCGTATAGATACACACAGCCAAGTACCATGTTCACACTCACACACACACACACACACACACACACACACACACACACACACACACACACACACACACACACACACACACACAGAGATCTATGTGTCTATGAATTTATCTAGTGCGCACGCACGCGTTGTGTGTGTATGAGTGTGTGTGTGTGTGTGTGTGTGTGTGTGTGTGTGTGTGTGTGTGTGTGTGGTGTGTGTGTGTGTGGTGTGTGTGTGTGTTCGTGCAAGCGTGTGTGTATACATACACATGCACATGTATATATGCACACATATGCAATCGCACATATCTAATATTTTTCTTAAAATTAATCATTTGCTTTTTGATGTGTTTGGCGATGAAAGAGGGGAAAATCGAAATAAAGAGAGAGAAATGTAGCTAAAACAAAATGACAGAAAAAAAAAAAGAAAGAAAGAGAGGCAGATAAGGAAGACAAGACATTCCGACAAAAGGCACACGGAAACAGAAAGAAGCCATTTTCTAATTCACTGGAAGATTCCGCCGGACCTCAGAATAAGTATTAGAGGAGATCAGGTTAAAAGCAGAATATGAAAGTTCGAATATAAGCGCCTAAATGTTAGATGATCAAAAAAGCTCTTCGAAGAAGAAAGACAGACAGAAAGAAAGAAAGAAAGAAAGAAAGAAGAAAGAAGAAGAAGAAGAAGAAGAAGAAGAAGAAGAGACGAGGAGGAGGAGGAGATGAGGAGGAGGAGGAGGAGGAGGGAAGCCAGCGGCAGAAGCAACAGCAGTTACCAATAGTGTTTGTGGATGCTACAGGTATGAGATACAACTGAAGGCACTTCGTCAATAAATTCGCAATACTTTGAAAGGAAGCAGTACACAAGTCATCCCCCCCCCCCCCCCCACACACACACACACACCCACCCACCACCACACACACACGGGGAAATTATTCATAAGACACTAAGTGTTGAATATTTTTGCTTGGAAAAAAAAAAGAAGGAAAAGAGAAAGAAAAGCAAAAAAGGAGGACAACATATGCAGCAGCAGTGGCAGCAAGACTGGGGCAGTCATCATTTGGGGTTTTTGGTGGAAGGCCTCCCGTCTTGAAGCCCACTTTCCTGCCTGACAGCCACAACACTACAACACTCCGGCACAAAGGCTGTACACAGTCTGGAGGAGAGGCTCACGGGGAGAGACAGAAAGAGAATGAATGAATGAATCAATGAATGAATGACAAACAAATGAATGAATGAATGAATGAATGAATGAATGAATGATGCATGAACGAAACGAACGAACGAAACTAACGAACGAATGAATGAATGAATGAATGAATGAATGAACGAACGAACGAACAAAACGAACGAATGGATGGATGAATTAATGAATGAATGAATGAATGAATCAGAAGGCCATTGGTCCATTCTGATTGGGGCCTCAATCAAAATACAATTACAAACGATGATCATACACAGCGTAAGTACATATCAACTAGTACCGTGCAAAAGTATTAGACTGAATATCTGGTAAATAATGACAGCACGTCTTGCAATTAAGGCTTTATATATACACCACACATACACACACACACACACACACACACCCCAACACAGAGAGAGAGAGAGAGAGAGGAGAGAGGAGAGAGAGAGAGAGGGAGGAGAGAGAGACGAGAGAGAGAGAGAGAGAGAGATCGAGAGAGAATATGATCGTCGTTCCATCCTGACAGGACATAACAGACGCATGCACGCACGCCACGCACGCACGCGCGCCCGCGCGCGCGCGCGCGCGCGCACACACACACACACACACACACACACACACACACACACACACTCAAACACGCGCGCGGGCGCACGTACGCATGGGAGTACGCACACACCAGACACAGACAGAAAAACAGATACACACACATACACACACTCACACACACAGACATAGACACACAGACACAGACACAGACACACAGACACACAGACACACACACACACCACACACACACACACACACACACACAGAGGCACACACTACCGCACACAGCCACAGACAGAGAAACCACACACACACATACTGTCTTTTCCACAGACACAGACACACAGACACACAAAAACACACACGCACACACACGCACCCCTCCCCCCCCCCCACACACACACACCCAACACACACACACACACGCTCACACTCCTTCCACCATCCATCGACCCTGTCTGTGAGGACACAATGAATTCAATCTACCACAAAGTCGACCATACTAGAGTTCAAAGACAGAGATATTGAGCCTCGTGCTTCCCTCCCCCCACCGTCATCCTCCTTCCCCTCCCCTACTCATTGGAAATCATTCTTGAAAGGTTGCCAAACGATACGGGGAAAAAAAACCAGATCGGTTGATTGAAGGTAGTTAGTTAGATGGTGATACAGAGAGAGAGAGAGAGAGAGAGAGAGAGAGAGAGAGAGAGAGAGAGAGAGAGAGAGAGAGACAGAGACAGAGACAAAGACAGAGAGAGAGACACTGACAGAGACAGAGACAGAGACTGATAGACAGAGAGAGAGAGACAGACAGACAGACAGACAGAGACAGAGACTGAGAGAGAGAGACAGAGACTGATAGACAGACAGACAGAGACTGAGAGAGAAAGAGAGAGAGAGAACACACACGCGCTCGGCGCATATACTGAAAATTATGAAAGAAAATATTTGCATAACAAAAATGTATGTTCTTCCTGAAATTACTCTGGATTTTTTGTGTGTTAACTGATAGCAGTTCTTCTCTTCGATTCAGTGCTTTGGAAAATGTACATAGCTACAGAGCGAGTTACAATTTCTCTTTTCATTTTGCAGTAAAAGAAGCAATGACACTTGATGGACAATCCTAGTATTGAGGCAAAATGTATCTATCTAAATCTTTATAGGACGGACAAACAATCAAAAAATGTATTTCGTCCTCGATTTGGTGATAGAATTGTTTTTGGAGTTTAATGTATATCTTTGGTGGACATTCAAATCACTTATACCATGTCGAAATCTCACGAACACTTTTGCGAAATTTAGAAATTGCAATAGTTAAATATTTCTCAGGCTGCCATAAGGATTTGACGGAACGATATGTTGATTATCTGTCACTTTTAAGTGTTTTTACTATTGCAATTCTGTCTATAACAGTCAATCATGCGTTGTTTAAGTTCAAGTAAAAAACAGTTTCTCGTAGTCCACTCCACCGTTTAACCAAACCAAAGAAAGCAAAAGCCATAAGTATCCAAGCAATGTTTTATCGAAGATACCCAAGTTGTTTGTACACTCCGATTTCTTTTACTATGAAATACTTTTGATTTTTTTACATTTTATATGTTTGTTTCGGTAGTCTAGCGAGTGACAGCTTTTGCAATTTGAACAAGTAGCGCATTGATTTCATTGCACCATCTACATACAAAGGATAGCTTCCTAGCTCACCGTATACCATTGTATTTGGGGTTAGAGAGAGAGAGAGAGAGAGAGAGAGAGAGAGAGAGAGAGAGAGAGAGAGTCTTCCTCCAAGGCGGAAACTCTAGGGTTCACATTACATATTTCGGTATGCGATGGCTTACAAACCCCACCATAAGTGGAACCATATTCCGTCTTCAGGGATGAAATTACACACACACACACACACACACACACACACACACACACACACACACACACACACACACACACACGGACAGATAGATAGATAGATAGATAGATAGATAGATAGATAGATAGATAGATAAATAGATAGACAGATAGATAGACAGATAGATAGATGGATAGAAAGATAGGAAATCGAATAGTTAGATAGATAAATAGATCGGTGGATAGAAAATTCGACAGATGTTTAGACAGAAAATTAGATCAATAGATAGAAATAGATAGATTGAACAAGTCTCATCACAAAGTCACAATGAATGATAAAATATCTTCTTTGACGGAACGCCATTGGATTTGGAAACAGGAGGAGGAGGAGGAGGAGGAGGAGGAGGAGGAGAAGGAGGAGGAGAAGGAGCAAGTGGAGGACGAGAAGGAAGACGAGAAGGAGGAGAAGGAGAAGGAGGGGGCGGTGGAGGAGGTGGTGGAGGAGCAGGACGTAGAGGAAGAGGAGGAAAAGGAGGAGGAGGAGCAGGAGGAGGAAGAGGGTTGTGTGACAGGGAGAAAGTGACCCTGATGTTCGGGACAAAAGAAATCACGCCACCTTCACCATTCCCGGAGGTGGGGGAGGGATGGGCAGTACAAACAGAAAGAAAGAAGGGAAGGAAAGAAAGAAAGAAAGAAAGAAAGAAAGACAGATACACAGACAGACAGACAGACAGAAACATAGAAAGAAACAAAGAGAGAGAAAAAAAAAAAAAGAAAAAAGAAAGAAAGAAAAGAAAAAGAAAGACAGAACGAAAGAAAGAAGGAAAAGAAAAAGGAGAGAAGAAAGACAGAAAAAGACAAGAAAGAACGAAAGAAAAAGTAACAGACAGAAGAAAGAAAAGAAACGAAAGAAAAAAAAGAAAAGAAAAAGAAAGAAAGAAAAAGAAAGAAAGAAAGAAAAGAAAAGAAAAGAAAAGAAAAAAAGAAAGAAAGAAAGAGAGAAAAGAAAGAAGATGGAAAAAAGACAAGAAAAAGAGACACGATAATAGTCCTGGTCTGGAGGCCTGCAAATGTCAGAGATGATAATATGTGTGATGGGTGGAGAATGAAGGCAACTAGTGAGGGGGGCAGTGGGGGTGGGGGTGAGGATGAGATGGAGGAGGGGGTTGTTATTTTCTGTATTTCTAAGGTTTTTTTTCTTCCTTTCTTCTATCTCTCTACCCTTTGTTCTTTTCTTTCTCCTTTTTTTTTCTACTTTGATGTGTTCATCCTGCTCTCTCTCTCTCTCTCTCTCTCTCTCTCTCTCTAAAACTTTATTTCATTATTTTCTTCTTCTTCTTCTTCTACTTCTTCTTTTCTCCCTCTGTCTGTCGGTATGCTTTTCTTTAAAATAAAATGTATATTGAGATCACGCACAAACACACATACACGCACGCACGCACGCACGCAAGCACGCACGCACACACACGCACGCACGCACACACACACACAACACACACACACACATACAGACGCGCGCGCGCACGCACACACACACACACACACATACACACACACACACACACACACACAAACACACACACGTACAAACAAACAAAACAAACACACACACACACACACACTAACATACTCATACACACACACAACACACACACACACACACACACACACACACACACACACACACACACACAATAACATACTCACACACACACACACACACACACACACACACACACACACACACACACACACACACCACACTCACTCACACACACACACACACACTCATACTCACACACGCTCTACTCTCTCTCTCTCTCTCTCTCACACACACACACACACACACACACACACACACACACACACACACACACACACACACACACACAACTCACTCACTCACTTACTCAAAAACCCACGTCTAGGAATAACACACACACACACACACACACACACACACACACACACACACACACACTAGTTGAAAACCAAACATCACAACGATTTTTATTTCACTGACGTAAGATAGCGCTTGACAGTAGCGCTCCATCTTTAGATACACTTCAGCCAACATTTCACTGTCAATGCCGTCAATCAGGCAGTACCTTCCACTGTCAATGCCATCAATCAGGCAGTACCTTCCACTGTCAATGCCATCAATCAGGCAGTACCTTTCACTGTCAAAGCCATCAGTCAGGCAGTAACTTTCACTGTCAATGCCGTCAATCAGGTCAACCTTTCACTGTCAATGCCATCGATCAGGTAGTACCTTTCACTGTCAATGCCATCGATCAGGCAGTACCTTTCACTGTCAATGCCATCAGTCAGGCAGTACCTTTCACTGTCAATGCCGTCGATCAGGCAGTACCTTTCACTGTCAATGCCATCGATCAGGCAGTACCTTTCACTGTCAAAGCCATCAATCAGGCAGTACCTTCCACTGTCAATGCCATCAATCAGGCAGTACCTTTCACTGTCAATGCCATCAATCAGGCAGTACCTTTCACTGTCAATGCCATCAATCAGGCAGTACCTTTCACTGTCAATGCCGTCAATCAGGCAGTACCTTTCACTGTCAATGCCATCGATCAGGCAGTACCTTTCCTGTCAAATCATCGATCATACCTTTCACTGTCAATGCCATCGATCAGGCAGTACCTTTCACTGTCAA
>JADBJO010024759.1:0-7500 GCA_016801955.1 Conus betulinus
ATAGAGGGTCTACTGTCGTTGCGGTCAAACACGTATCAGTAGGAAGCACCATTGGCCGTACGGGATTACTGATGGGTCGGTTCATATGGCAAAACAAGAGTTCGCAGACCGAGAAACAGAAGTTCGAGTGCCCAACGTCACAAGGAAAAAAGGGTGACTTGTCCAGTCATTCTTCTAGAGCCCGGTGGGGTAAAGAGAGGATGTAAGACAGACCCCCTACAATCTCCCACTGTCCCGTGCCGCTTTCCCGCCATCCGCCACTGACTTCGCCGGTGTTGGGTGTGAGCCTTACACCTGAATGTAAAGAACTAAAGCCTGGCTGGCCTAATGGCTTCGCAGTGATAGTCACCAGAGCTTCCAGCGAGTTTCCACAATCACGATGGCGCCCAGGAAGACGTTAAAGAAAGGGTCATTTTCGTGCGCCCTCTCGGCCCCCTCCTGATCCTCCCCCGCAGACCCTTTTTTCTGTTTGGTAGTACAGTGTGAGTGTGCTTCCCCCGCGCTTTCCGGAGATCATCGATCCCCCCGTCGGCTTACCACCTAGGGGTGAGGCGTTAGACATTAAAACATGCAACGAACCTAGAACCTCGCGGCGGACGGTTGACGCCGATGGACGTGGTGGATGTGTTGACCATCGTCTTTACCCAGTGAGTTGGTTCGGTATTAATTTTCCTTCGAGTATTACAGTTATCGTCGGCTGGGGCCAGTTGAAGTTCACAATCTCCTCGACGATGGTTACGCCGATTGCATCAATGTGTCTGTTGCTTGATTCTCCCCCGACATCGAACCCGCCCCACACTCCTTTCTTCTTGCTCTCTCTCTGCTCCTACTCGCAGGCTCTCTGTACTCTCTGTCTGCTATCCTGGTTGACTAAACAGGTAAGTGAGTAATTGATTTGTGATCGAATATGGAGCGGAGTACACTATTGAACGTCTCGAAAATAGATTACGGTTTACGTTCGTAAAACAAAGACGAATTAGACCAAGATACAATGAACTTAAAGCTGACGTAATCGGAAGATGAGCGAGCCGTGGTAGAGGACAAGGGGCGTGGAAAGTGATGGGGGAGGGCTTCCTAACCGGAGACATCAAAGAAAGATCTGGGCTAGAACGAGGAAAGGGGGGAAAACCAATAATACATTTAAAGTTATGTTCGGTGGCAAGGCGAGTACCGCTTATGCTGGATTAAAAAGGTGACACCCACGCACACACAGCCCCCGCACACACACACACCACACCTACCGATGCGGCTCCGAGCATTAAGAGGGCGCGTTGCGAGAGAGAGAAGAGAGAGGGGAGAGGACGAGGACGAGAGAGAGAGAGGAGGAAGAGAGGGAGGGGAGCGAGACGGGACGCGGGGGACAGACAGACAGGACGGACAGGAGCGAAGGGACAGACGCAGACAGAACAGAGAGAATTCGAGTGACTGAGAAAGGACAACGCGGCGAAATTATCGGAGAGACAGAACATTCCAGGACCAGACAAAGCCATGCTTGCGAAATAACGAAGAAAACGTCTGTTCTCTCTCCTCGTGTTATGTGTGTGTGTGGTGTAGTGAGTTGTGTGTGAGTGAGTGAGGTGTGAGGTGGGTGTTGTTGTTGGGGACGTGTGTGGGTGGTGTGTGTGTAAGCGGACGCGCGCGCGTATGTGTGTGTACGTGCCGCATGGAATACGATCTCACACATACACACACAAACACACACACCTATATATATGATATAGTATAATGATGTATGATATAAGTTACTATATATAATATGATATATATGTGTGTGTGTGTGTGTGTGTGTGGTGGTGTAGTGTGTCTAAGTCTGTGATGCGCGCGCGACGCGCGGCAGGTGTCGTGTGTGGTGTTTACGAGAGTGCGCAGCGCGGTCTGTGTGTTTACGTGTGTGAGTGAGTGAGGGTGTGTGGCGTGCGGCGTGCGTGCGGATGCGTGCGTGGCGATTGCGTGTGTGTGTGTGTTTGTGGGTGTGTGCGCGTGCGCGCGGCAGCGCGCGCGTGACACAGTAGAGAGAGAGAGAGGCACGTCCTAAGCATTCGGATTACACTTAGTAGCCGCAAGGCCGGGACACATATGGCTCTTTGCGACTGGATCGCAGTCTTCGCCCAAGATCACAACCTCCCACGCCCACCAACACACAAAAGAGCTACGAATGATTCACGCACGCACGCGACGACACATACCACGAAACATGCACATACAGACAGACAGGCAGACATACGGAGAAATTACCACACACACATAGCACGCAAGCAACACAGCACGGCGACAATCGCAAGCTCGCAGCGAATGCACGCACACGACACACACCGCCACACAGCACAACAGTTCACAAACGCGAGCGCGTCAGTACACAACATACGAACCACACGCGACACAAACCGCAACAGTCACACAGGACGCACGCTCACACAAGCAACACGAAACAAACACAACGACACACACACACCACACAAAGACACAAACACACGAGAGAGTCAGAGAGAGTAGGGCGAGAGAGGAGAAGAGGGAGGGAAAGAAAAAAGGGAGAGGGGGGGGAGAGAAAGTGGGGAGTAGAGACGGGGGACGAAAAGTCAGGTCAGGAGAGAGGACACCACGCCAGAGACCCCCCCCCACACGCAGCGGTTAGAGGAGCGCGGGTGGCGGGGAGAGGAGCGAGAGAGGGGCGCAGGAAGAGACGAGGCACGAAGGGGACAGCGAACAGAGAAGGAAGAGCCATGAGACGAGACAGGGACAGCGGGACCGAGACAGGAGGAAGAGGAGACTGCCGAGCCGACAGATAGGAGCAGAGAGAGCCCATGAGAGAGAGAACCGGCCGAAGAGCGCGAGCGCAGGTAGTGGGTGTAATATGCGGCTTGTCAAAGGGACAATGCGTCACTCGCCGTTCGAGGGCTGCAGGGCTAGACTCGGCTCTAAACATAAAAGCGGGTGTAAGATCTAGAAGGCACACACCACAACGACAGCCACACACGACACACACACACAGCAATATAGATATGGATGATATATAATATGATAATATATCGTAAATAGAGTATATATATGTGCGCGCGCGACGCGGCGGCAGCGCGGCGGGTGTGTTGTGGATGGGTGTGTGTGTGTGGGTGGTGTGTGAGTGTGTGTGCGATGCACAGGCGCGCGCGCGCGCTGTACGTCTGTACCACCCACACAGCAAACACACACACACACACGCGACGCGCGCGCGCACGCGCGCGCGCGTACACAAGGATATGAATGCCCGCGAGAAGGTGAGATGCACGCACGCGGGAAGGACACTGTCAGCCACAAGAGAGAAACGGACAGACAAGTCGACAGAGACACAGAGGAAGAGCAAACACCCACGTACACCACGCGGCGCGAACGCACACACAAAGAAACACAACGCGCGCGCGAGCGCGACCACGCCATGCACGCGCGAGGACGAATTACGCATTCGCACGAAAACACGTAGATGTTGCGTATGGCAGACACTTAAGCACTGCACAACGCGCACGCGCGCACGCACACACAGGCCAACACGCGCGCGCGCCGCGACGAGAAGAGTAGGCGAGGGAGAGGGAGAAGGAGGGGAGAGGAAGGGAATGGAGGAGAGAGAAGGAGAGAGAGAGGGGCGAGGCAGAGAGGACGGAGGGGACGGAGGGAGGAGAGAAGAGAAGAAGAGGAGGGAGACGAGGGCGGCGAGGAGGAGAGGAGTGAGAGAGGGAGGAGGGAGGGGAGAGCGAGCGGAGAAGGAGAGGGAGGGGCGGAGAGATGGAGGAGGAGAGAGAGAGGGCGGAGCGCGAGAGCGAGAGCGAGAGAAGGGAGGAGGTAGAGCAGGAGAGCGCATGCACGGCAACTGAGAGGCACACAGATAAACATACACGGCAGATCACCGGCAGAAACAAACTTCAAACACCAGACACACACACAGCACACCACAAAACACACAACCACACAGACATGGCCACGCGCATGCAGGCACATACAAATAGCGCACTCTCCACAAGCAATGTAATTTCGTTTTAACGGCTTCTGAAGTCAAGAGCACACCACACACACCACAACACACACACACACACCACACCCACACACACACACGACACAGGTTTTTCCACGACCTTCAGGCTATCCAACAATTGGAACACACACACACACACACACACAACACGACACACACACACACACGCACACGCACACACCACACCAAACCCACACACCGTGCGCTTCGCGTCGGCGTCGAAAACACCGCGCACAGTGCATTGAGAACGAGCATGTGGAATCGGACACCACAGGACACACAGCACCCCACAGCCACAACACACGACAGACACACCCACGACAGAACCACACACCAGACCCAGCACACGCATGTAACGCACTAACTCAGCACACAATCACACATCAGCCATCACACTCATACATACCTGCTCACATGCATCGCCAGGAACTGACCGACAGACTGACTGTCAACTCTCCTCTCTCCTCTCTCTCTCATCTCTCCTTTCCATGCAACTTCACCGTTTTTTTTTTGTATTTATTGTTCCCAAAGAAAGCAAGGCGCAAGCTGTTAGCCGTCCGCGCTGCCGTACTATCAACCCAGAGCCGTACAAAAGAAAACTGAGTATACAGGGCACCACTACACGAACGCTAACTCTTGCACAGATATACCACCCCCACCTCACATCAACCTCACCCGCCACTCCCACTCGTCAGCAGTGCTCCTAACGTGTATATATATGAACAAGAAGGACCTGATTTCCATCGGTGTGGCAGACCTGGTCGGAAACAATGACACACACCACCAGCTCTTTAACTTTTACACAAGACAGGTACGAGCCGCAATGCCAGCTACGAGACTCTAGATACTGAACTTTCAGGACTAAGGACGGTACTACTACTTGGTTTACTGAGCGAGATCGTCCACGACCGAAGGCTGGTGATGGTAGTAGGACGGTGGTACTGCTTCCAGGTTAGGATCTAAATGGCACTGAAAAGCCGTTGCCCTCATGTCTTTTTCCCCTCTGTCTTTCTTTCCCCCTATTCTCGTCTTGACGTTGTCACCTGCTTCTAGAAAACAACTCTCGGACCCAGGGAAGGTACAACTGGGTCGTGGACGGAACATTTTCTGTCGGGTTGCCCGTTTGGCTCGCCTGTTCGAAATCGACAGACGTTGGGAGTTCTTCTACCATCCCCTTCTCTTTTCCCCCCCTCCTTCCACTCTCCCGCCTCGTTAAGGTCCTCCTCCCCTCCTCCCAGATCTTCTTCGTCCTTCCTCAAATGTACATTTCCCCTACCTCCTCCTCGCTACTTCTTCCGAGCGACCGGGTACATAAAATTACACACATGCACGTACGCCGCACCCACACAAGCACGCACGCACGCACGCACGCACACACACGCACGTACGCGCGCGCGCACACACACACACACGTACCGCACGCACGCACGTATGCACGCACGCAAGCACACACCACACACACACACACACACACACCCACACAACACACCACACACACGGCACACACACACACTAAAAGACCCATACTTCTAACCGAGGCAGTACTGTGTTACATAACTAAATGGTCACAATAGACTGGAGGAGGGGTTGGGGAGGGGGGTGTAATTCACTGCTGGTCTCCCGAGAGAGTACGCGTGGGGGGCCAAAGCAGGGCGAAACCACATTTCTGTATTGTCCATTTTGTGTGCATGGATTTTTTGCTGACCTATCAAAGCGATTTTCCCACAGAGTTTTAAACAGAGAGTTGCTGTGAGATCTTTCACTGCTGAAGTTTCATACTAAACACGTGACCTCAGCTATTCGTCATATATGAAGACTGGCCCTGAACGTGTTGCGGAAAGGGCGGGGAAGGGGTGGGGAAATGGGAACGGCCTAGACTCGAACCACGGCAGCCCGAGATTCTCTGGCTTTCTAATCCAGCGTGCTATCCACAAAGGCCACTGTTTTTCATATCCCTTCACCCTGACACATAGGGTTAAAAGAAAAAGAAAAGAGCGACGAAAGAAACGAAACATTTCCACAAAAACTATGCGATCATAATTCTCTCTTAACCTCGAGATGTTGGCAGTCATGCTGTTCTCCAACTAGTTCTGCACAGAGCTGCAACGGGTTCCCAAGGCGACGTTAAGATCTAATCTGTCCATGCCTGTCTGTCTGTTCAACTCTTTTCCCTAGTCTTTTCACAATCCGTCCCTCTCTCTCTCTCTCTCTCTCTCTCTCTCTCTCTCTCTCGCTGTCTGTCTGTCTGTCTGTTTGTCTGTCTCTTCCTCTCTCGCTTGAACGCTCCCAAACTCTCTGATTCTCATACAAAAAAAACACACCGACGGGCATACAACAATATACACTCACAAGCCAAACACACACACACACACACACACACACACACAACACACACACACCACACACACACACACACTGACTGACTGACTGAAACCAATTTATTGTCAGATTAACTCAAAGTTGTACTGACAACAACACACACACAACACACACCACACACACACACACACACACACACACACACACACATATTCAAGAGGCGCATGTAACCAACACACCAAGACATATACCCCACCCCTACCCCTATCCCTCTTCAACACACAGAGGTACACACACATATGTACAACATTTGGATGAGAGAAGGGCTGGGAAGAAGACGGAAATCTAAAGATAATCAAGAGAGTGTGGAGAGGACACACGAAAGTACAATGTGAACGCATTCAGCAGAAAACAAAGCTTTGTCTACAAAGAAAAAGACACACGAGAAAAATGTACGAGAATCACAGCTTGTTTTTCCTACACTAATCGCCCAGTCTGGCCCTTGAAATGCAGTCGTACGCTGTCTTTTGGACACGGCATATATTACAAACTCCTTCGATTTCTAAGTCAAATAGCGTGTTGGCTTGCGGAGCTCAAACTATCGTGATTTCAAACCACTCTTTGGGACAGCATTTTTTTTTTAAGACAACCCCTTCCCCCCTACCACTCTCTCTGTGCATCTAACAGTACCCCCCGAAAAGGTTTCCTGTCCATCTAACAGTACAGGTATCCCAAAGGTTCCTGTGCATCTAACAGTACACCCAAAGGTTTCTGTGCATCTAACAGTACACACAAAGGTTCCTATTCATCTAACAGTACCCCCCAAAGGTTCCTGTCAATCAACTAACAGTACCCCCAAAGATTCCTGTCCATCTAACAGTACACCCCAAAGGTTCCTGTCCATCTAACAGTACACCAAAGGTTTCCTGTCCATCTAACAACAGTACCCCAAAAGGTTCCTATTCATCTAACAGTACCTCCAAAGGTTCCTGTCCATCTAACAGTACCCCCCCAAGGTTCCTGTCAATCTAACAGTACATCCAAAGTTCCTGTCTAACAGTACACCCAAAGGTTCTTGTCCATCTAACAGTACCCCAAAGGTTCCTGTCCATCTAACAGTACACCTAAAGGTTCCTGTCCATCTAACAGTACCCCAAAGGTTCCTGTCCATCTAACAGTAC
>JADBJO010024759.1:17500-24722 GCA_016801955.1 Conus betulinus
CTGTTTGTATTTTTGCATGTGGGGAGATGTCTTTTCACGGAATGTTGGCGTTGGTGGGGTGGGTGGACGGGGGTCCACGGCGGTGGGTTGGGGAGGGGAGTATGGAAGGAAAAAGAGAACAGTTCGCGGATGTGTGAACATCTGTGAACCGTTTTTCAGCAGTTGATGACTGGATGCCTGGCCTCATTTCTTGTCACAAAGTCAGCCCCTGAGGTCGAAATATTGGGAAAAAACATTATGAGTGTTCTTTTTATCTTCATTTTGTGTGTCTTTTATATATATATATATATATATATATATATATATACACACACACACATAGATATATATATCTTATATCTGACGCACTTTGATACTATTTATGATATATATATATATATTGAATGATAAACAAAGCTTGCTCTTATGTCTCAGATTGTAGAAATAGGGGTGTGATAAGCCTTCATATCTGCAGTGGTAGATGATTCTGCCTAACTGACAGTATATGCTACGTGAGTGGGTAAATGAGGAATAAATAAATAAATGCTTCTCAAAATGAACCTTCAGCAAGCCTATAGTCTCCAAAGCGGGGAAACCATCTCAAATGGGGTGGAAGCTCACCAACATACAACTCCTGGTCAGATACCGATATTTCGAAATCTGATTGTTTGTCCTCAGTAATCGCGGAAAGTGGTAACTTGACTCCTCTGCCTTTTTCGTTTTAAGAAGAATGCTATACCAGAAAAAGGCTGGTGTGCAATACCGTAGTATGTTTGTTGAGTTTTCAAAAAACTAACTAAAGGTGCCACCTAAGAAGCAAAAGCAAATCATGAAAGAGCAAAAAACAAGCTACATTTTCTTGTGAAAAGTAGAAAATATAAAAAAGATACCTCTTAAGACACAAGTGCTGAGGGTCAGTTCTTGGAATGAATCTACAAGGGACTAAATTACAATAAAACAATAAATTCCAAGGATAAGTACCGAGCACCATTCTAACATATATTATAACTGAGAGAGACGAGGTTTTGCGCCAGAACGTCAGGAGTTTAGTCGAAAGCTGAACACATTGTAAACTAGTCGATTTAAAACTTACATCACAAGATTTTGAACAGACAAAAATGCATTAAGTTATCTAAATCGAATACAGTACGATATTCGAAGACGGTTCAGAGTTCCTTGGGCAGTTGTTCAGAGACATGGGTGAAAGAATCATGGAAAGTAGCCGAGTATCGTAGACAGGGTGAAACAGAGGTGGACTCAGGAAAGGAGGAGCTACTCTCATATTTGAATCTTTAAAAATACGTAGTCTGTGAAACCGGCAGGGAGTTCAAGTGGTTGCAATTAGTAGGAATAGATGTAGTTTTCTTCGCCAAGATGATAGTTGAAATTCCACGTTCACTCTGAGGCGCCACAGGTGAATTTCTCCCAACAATTAAATCCTCCTATCTGACACACCCATAACCTTTACAAATTAAAATAATGTCAATTACGGCAGCCCAACTGATGAACCCCATGAAATGTAGAACAGCATGGTTAAACAGATATGATGTACATGAAATCATAAGTGTACTTTCTGTCTGGCTGCGTCTTTCTTCTTCATAAAATACATTCGCTGTGTATGTAGAAAGGGGGGAGGGGGTCAAATCCTGTTTGTTGGTGGTTTGTCCTGTTTCTGCAGTTTTTGTTCTGTCCTTTTTTTTTACCTCCTGCTGCCTTGTCTTTGCGAGAAAGATACGAATTTGCCTCACTGATAATACAACTGCAAAGAAGTAAAAGCTTTAACAAAATATTTACTGAACTAAGAGAGAGAGAGAGAGAAGAGCCGAGAGAGAGAGGCAGGAGATGAGGAGAGAGAGAGGAGAGCGAGAGACAAGAGGACAGAGGGCTAGTAAGCGTCCGTGGTTTCATGTTTCAATTCTATGAAGGCAGGATACAAGAAGAGAGGGAAGTGATTTCTCAATCCCCCCCCCCCCCCGTTCGAGGGTGATGTGTAAGATCGTTTGCTAAATCTAGATTCAATCTTCGAGGAACCACAGGACCCCCCCATGGGAAACAAATGATCCTAAATCCCCCCCCCCCCCCCCCCCCCCCCCCCCCCCGAACAACAACCCGGACACACACACACATCCAAATCCCTTGCCAACGGTGACTGGCAGAGAATACTTTACCCAACTGTTCACACTCATAAATCTATAGTGTATTAGTGTATAGTCAGGAGCACGAATCTGCATGTCAGTTTTTACTCCTTAAACGTTACAGCTCGTAACACCACAGACACAACACACACACACACTCTCACAACATCACACACACACACACACACACACACACACACACACACACACCACACACACCCACACACATTCATCCCACCAAAAGCTTATTGTTACGTAGAATAAAACGATTCGATGAAGGACTGTTCTTTCTTGAGAACATTCACACGCATTCGCGGAAAAAGACGGTTCTATGAAATGCTCCCCCCCCCCCCGCCCCCCCCCCCCCCCCCCCCCCCCCCACCCACCCCCCCCCCCCCACCCCCCCCCCCCCCCCCCCTCTCAAATCATCAGTCGTCAAAAGTCATCAAATCACGCTCTTAACCACCCAGGGTTCCTAAGTGTATGTGGTATCAACCGGCATATACCTTAACCGTATTATTGTGTTTAACCTACACACACGCGCGCGCGCGCGCGCGCTCAGACAGACAGACAGGCAGACAGACAGACAGACACACACACACACACACACACAACACACACACACACACATCTATGGACACCCCACACGGAACACACATCACCTCACAAGTGCACACTCAGCTTCTACTACACACACGTTCGCAGTAAAGTAATAAACTAAAGGATCCTAGACCATTTACGTTTCTCAATTGAAATGGTTTTGGTCATTTGTATCTCCCACTGGAAGGCCCCGTCACCAGTCTGCCCCCATCTTCTGAAAGTCTTTCATAGCGTTTAGTCTTGAGATTAAGGCCAATAGTTGGTTTGTGTTTGGTAAGGTTTCTGCTCTTTCCTTTTTAGTCTGGGTGTGCAGCCACTTCCTATTCCTGATGCCTGAGAGTTCTGTAAAGCTGGTCTATGGGTACGGTGACTTCGCTCTTTGTTTTTGATGGATTTCTTCAGGTATCTTATCAGGAACATTATAAATCCACTGGTGATTGTTGCCTGGCCCGCCAGGTGTCTGGCCTCTCGTCATTTCCCTTTACCACTAAGTATATCCCCTCCAGGGGGATCTTACGAGATGTGAAGCCTTTTTTCAATGAAAGGCGGCAATTACTTCATGCTTCTAATTTCATTTTCCACTTTTTTGAAGTACGTTCATTGATACGGTCCAGTGATATTGCTTGTTGAGTTCGAAGTCTGAACGCAGATGGAAACCCAGTGGAGAAACTTTTGTCACACTGCTCGAAGTTGTGTGCACCCCCCACTGTCCTCCTGTATTGTGTGGCTCAGTTTAGCTTCACCGTGTATGCAGGTCGACTTGCCCTTTGTAAACGGAGCGTCGGTGTATATCACGATGTTCTCTTTTTTGTTGACGTTGTGTTTATAGCCGCACCTGAAGTTGTGCGTTGGCTTTGCCATAGGGTCATTCTCGAATGATTTCTAAGCTCTGTTGGGGACGGCAGTCTGATAGAGGCTTATGAAGTTGTTCAGATTACTTTTCCCATCCCGTGATTTCTTTGAGTTCTCATAATTGGCACACAAGCTGTATGTTTTCCTTTGCTTCTCCTATGCATGATTTTCTACGTTCTAGACGGCAGTCTTTTGTTTTCTTGACAGCCTCATGTAGTGGATTTGGGGAATTCATTTGAGCTTTAAAGTATGCCTTAAAGTATGCCTTCACTGTTATAGTTTGTATCTAACCTGTACTGGAGAAGGTCTAGCAGGTAACACATGGTTTCAATTGGCGTTTTTTTGCTTGGTGCAGGTGGGGGGGTGCCCATGGATTACTCTAACAGCTTCATTTGATGTTTCTCCTAACTTCAGCAGACTGCTCTGGAACAATACTGCTAGACCTAACCCACAATCATTTACATGAGTACAAACTGCCCGATACAGCCGGAAGAGATGGTGTTGTTCAATGACGTTCGCTGCCATTGCTGTAAGGAAGACAGGGCATTTTCCAGTTGAGCAGCCAAAACGAAAATCGAAAAAGACTGATTTTGAACTTTTACACTAGGAAATTGCTCTACCAAAATAATCGAAACATCCCTAAATTCGTTTGTCTAACCCCCCTCAGCGCCCTTCTCCTTCCTCACCCCCCCCCCCCCCCTTTCAGAGCAAGCTGAGTCGCCATTTCGTCAGGGGGAGGGGGTAAGGGGGGGGGGACACTTTCCGGTTTGCTAATACTGGTTGCCACTGACAACACGGTCGTAATGCTCTCCAGAGCTATAGTACACCTGCGACAACACGTCGTAACTGCTCTTCCAGAGCTATAGGCTTGCCCCTCATATTTGTATCAAGGGCATCATATGTAAGCCAAACAACATCTGCACAGGAACGAAGTAGAGAGGTAAGTATTTTTGTAACGAAAGTCTTGATGGCAAAATTAATTGTAATTTGAAATTAAAGGTGGGTGATAATGTCACGTCAGATATTGCACGCGCGCGCGCACCACACACACACACACACACACGCCGCACGCATCGCACGCACCACGGGGGACAGGTAGGGGGGGAAGACACAGCACACACACCTGGGGGCACACAACAACACACACACACACACACACACACACACACACCACACATACGCCACACACACACAGGGCACGCCCGCGAAAGCTCCCTTAAAGAGTTAATTTCCATTGGTTTACAGCGTTTTCCTATTTCATGTCATTGTTTTTTTTTTTCTTTTCTGTTTGATTTCTTCACTTGCTCAGACTGCCAGAACACTGAAAATTGAGTAGGGAACAGGTGAGAAACATGTCGGACAGCGCAGAGGAACATTTCTCTAGCATCACGCATGTCCGTGTCAGAAAGCAGTTTTCCTTTTTGACGGAAAGGATTGGGCACAGGTGCATCACTGGCGAGGGGGGTTTCCCGATTCGCCTTTCCATTTCGCCCCGGTGTCATCCCCCCCCCCCCCCCCTCCCCTGCCATTTCGTCCCACCTGTGTTTGGGTTGTCGTAACGCCCTGACCGGGCATCGGCCGATTAACTAACTCTCATTAGATTGCCATTCTTTGTAAAACGCGTAGGGCACATGCATGCACGCCCGCAGGTACGCACGTACACACGCGTAAGGCACACATACGCACTGACACACACGCACTGCATTCATACACACAAACGCATGCTTACAGACACACACACACACACACACACCACACACACACACACACACACACGCACATTCACACACACACACACACCACACACACCACACACACACACACACACACGTCCTTCACGTATAAAAGCTCCGTTTTGGTCTTAAGTTTCATGACAACCGAGCAAATGATGCCATGTTTATTTTCTTTCTTTCTTTCTCTCATGCATGCACAACCCTATTGGATCTTTTTAAAATGCTCAGATGCCCCTCTGCGGTCGGCTGGACTATAAATAGCAGTTAACATCTCTCTTAACTCGCTTGAATGTAGTTTAATCTGATATGTCCTGGCTTCGATTTGTTTAGAACATGAAATTGCAACACAAAAATCTCAGTGTTCCCTTTCGATTTTGAAGAGATGGGGATGAAGGCTAAAATGCGAACAAGAAACATCCGCATTCCTTCTAATTCATTCATCTCCTCCCTCTCTCTTCTCCCCTATTTACTTTTTTCAAACAGTGTGTGTGTGTTTTTGTGTGGGTGTGTGTGTGTGTGTGTGTGTGTGTGTGTTGTGCGTGGTGGTGTGCGTTGTGTGTGTGTGTGTGTGTGTGTGTGTGTTGTGTGTGTGTGTGTGTGGTGTGGTGTGTACGCGCGCGAGCGTGCAGTGCCTGTGTGTGTGTGTGTGTGTGTGTGTGTGTGTGTTGTGTGTGTGTGTTGTGTGTGTTTGTATAGAAAGTGTATGTGTGCGCGCACGTGCGCCCGTCTCCGTCTTTGTGTGTGGTGTGTGTGTGGGTGTGTGTGTGTGTGTGTGTGTGTGTGTGTGTGTGTGTGTGTGTTGTGTTGTGTGATCGCGCCATTGCATTTTTGCGTGCTTGAGTATGTGTGTCGGTGTTGCGTGCTCTCTCTCTCTCTCTCTCTCTCTCTCTCTCGCTCTCTCTCTCTTCTCTCTATTCTTCCTCACCTACGCTCGGCTCTGTGTGTGTAGTGTGTGTGTTGTGTTTGTTTGGGTGTGGTGTGTGTGGTGTGTGTGTGTGTGTGTAGTGCGGCGCGCGTACACGTGCGTGCGTGAATGCTTTTCTATCTCTGTATGCGTGCGTGCGGTGCTTGCTTGCTTTTGTGTGTGTTTGTGTGTGGTGTGTGTGTGTGTGTGTGTGTGCGTGCGTGCGTGCGTGCGTGCGTGCGTGTGTGTGTGTGTGTGTTCGAGATATTTTAATAGAATTACAAGAACTAAAGCCATTCTCCAACAGTAGATGAAGACTGTTAGTTCAAGGCAGTTGATGCCGCTGTCACAATGCGTTAGGTCTGACATGGCGAGCGGCCCGTCTATTGTCAGCCGAAGCTTCCAGATTGCCATCTCAATCCTGTATCCTTAGTGAACGAAACTTTCTTCTTCTTCTTCTTCTTCCTACGATTCAACTCGTCGTCATTATAAATCATCATCATTATCATCATCATCATCATACGTAACACCACCAACACCATCATGTACATCAACATCATAATTTTTCTTCTTCCTCTTCTTCTAGCTCCTCCTGCTCTTCTTTATACTGATATTCATTTTCCCTTGTGTTCTTTCTTCCCCTTTTTTTTTTATTTATTTATTATTTTTTTTTTTGCTTCTTCGTCAAAACATTTTACGGTCCTTTGTACCTTGTAAGAACTTCAGTTTTTCTTTTTTCTTTCTTCGTGCTTTTTTTTCTTCTTGTATTGTTCTGTCTTCGCTCACGCTCCTCTTGTAACTTTGAATCCTTCCCTCATTTCCCTCGCCTTCATTTCCTCTTGCTTATTCTTCCAGTTTCAAAATGTTATGCGTAATCTGAAATCGAGTGCCAGATCATGCAGAAGCAAATGAAATTCACTGACGCTATCTTTTCCATGCTTAAACTGGCTCTGTAGGCACACAAAGTCCACGCTCTGTCTGTTTTGAAACAGTGAACTCTTAAAAAAAGGAATGTCGGC
>JADBJO010024760.1:7500-10000 GCA_016801955.1 Conus betulinus
ACATGAGCAGGAAAGATTAAAAGAAAATAGGAGAAGTTGGGGGAAAAAGTGACAGAGAAAACAATCTAAAAAAAAAAAAAAAAAAAATAAATTAAAAAAAAAAAAAAAAAAAAAAAAAAAAACGTGTTCGCCCCGGAGCCACCTAAAGTTTCCGTTGAACTGATTGGTTGGGTAATGTTGTGAAACGTTTTCTGATTGGCGTGAATGGCCTGCCACCATTTTCAAAATCCATTACCAACACTTTCAAGGACAGCCACTCTGCGAGACAGGGCGTAATCAGCGAGTCGGGGATGAGGGAGAGGAATAGTGACGGGCAATGTGGCGGAGCTGTGGATGGGATTTGGAAGAAAGCGACAAAAGATTGGAAAAAAGGAAGAAGGAGGGATACAGAGAGTGAGAGATGCGGATGAGGTGAATCGCAACATCCTGTCTTGAAGGCATATCCAGTGGTCCAGTCTCTAATAACACCAAGTTGGGCTTCAATGAGCTCTCTCTCTCTCTCTCTCTCTCTCTCTCTCTCTCTCTCTCTCTCTCTCTCTTCTCTCTCTCTCTCTCTCTCTCTCTCTCTCTCATGAAATAACCCATTATTTTGTTTACCTGTAACTGAGAAGGAGCAACATAAACAGGAAACGACCCTGTAAAACAGCCGGGAATAAGAGAGCAAGGTATTTGTGTGCTTGGCGTCAGTGTGGATGTTGATATGTATCTGAGCACGCAAATGGCCATTTAACGGATTAAATATCATGCTATTTCTGGACAATTCTCCTATACCCTTTTCATCTTTTAAAAACGTGTCCCTCTAGTGTTTGCTTTCTTTATCTGAATTTCAAAAATGAATAGAGCGCAGGCTGAAATTCGAACGTAGAAGGAAAGAAAAAAAAAAAGTTACTTAACTGCTAAACGAAGGAGCAACAAATTATAGCATACACTCAACGCGTTCTCATTACTGTTTTTTCTTCAAACGGGGACAAACAGCATTTAAAACAAGGAAAAACAGTTACTAATCTCTTTGATTTGTGTGCGGACTATGGCGTGGGTAAAATATTATAACTACGGAACGGAACTGAAAAGACGAAGAAAAAGAAGTTCAATGACAAGATACAAATCAAAGCGATACTATTGATTTAAAGAGGAGGAGGAGGAAGAGAGGAGGAGAGAAGAAAGAAGAAGAAGAAGAAGAAGAAGAAGAACAACAACAACAACAACAACAACAACTACTACTACTTCTACTACTACTACTACTACTACTACTACTACTACTACTACTACTACTACTACAACGACAACAGCAACAAGAACGATGATGATAGCGCTGTGGAAACAAACACCAGTATAAGCCAAAGGTCAGTTACAACTGGCTGTAATAGATGACAGTGTGCCTTGTCTTTCTTTGGCGTATATCAGGTTTGCCATCCTTGGTGGCTGATCTTTCAAACACCACCCTCACCTCTTGGTGCTTAATGATTTGCTTCGTTGTCAACCCTTTGCCAGAAGGAGAGGAGTTATCGGAGTGTGTCTGTGTCAAGAGAAAAAAAAACCACAAAGGAATAACTAACATCTTTAGAGCACTGTGTGTATACTTCAGAATGAGAACACAGAATGAATTGAAACATGATGTACCCATACAGCCACATCCATCCTTATATCCTATGACCCGTCCCACGGGATACATCCATATCAAGCCTCTGAAAGAAATTCACCAGAGGAAGACGGTGCGCTGCTATTGAGTCAGTGAAGGGGCGTTCAGTGGTGTCTGTTGTGACGCGTCTGATACAGGGGGACAGTGCCTCACTGCTGATGACAATGATCCTCAGTCATGGTGCCTGACTCACTAAGCATCCCCTCTGGCGTCAGACCTTTTCGCTGGGCCTACTCTCTGTCTGCTGAAATCGGATCATTGTTTACTGATCATATTTTGTGAAGGTGGAAGAATATGAAACTGAGATCAAGGCTGAAGGTTACAAATGGCCACATAATCTGGGTCATTTTTTATGTGTGTTTCTATAAGGTGAGTAGCGGCTGAAGTACTAGGGGAAATGTCATCGCTAAATATGTCGAGTCCCTAGTGAGCATACCAGATGTCTAGACGAAACAAACAAACAAACGTCAATGTGATCGACAAGCATATCTCTTTTCCCCCCCCCTAAATGTAATCGCATATCGTGGTCGATGGTAATAGGTGACACATTTCCAGGGACAGTGAAGACAAAACGATGACTGATGTTTATGAGCAGCATATTTCATTGCCCATACGGAGCACCTGCTCTGGTTCCCCGTTCCAGTTCAACCTTCACACGCACTGTGGAAGCGTTTGGGCGAGCCACAGAATGAAATCAATAACCTGCATAATTACAGCGACACTGGCTGGACGATAACTCAACATGAGCACGGCGGGAACATAACAAGCATGCCATGTCAAGTGTTGTCACACACAATCACCCTGCGGTTTGCCGCTCCTCTCTCCAATATGACAGGCCTTTATGGACGCCAAGCAATCACA
>JADBJO010024760.1:20000-24720 GCA_016801955.1 Conus betulinus
ATATTGCATATTTTTTTATTGGTGCCCTTCCTTTCTTTTCAAAACAATGTTATCATAGAGTAACTGTGGGATGTGGGGGAGTGATAATTCAGAAGAGAGAGAGAGAGAGAGAGAGAGAGAGAGAGAGAGAGAGAGAGAGAGAGAGAGAGAGAGAGAGACATAAGACATAAATGGTTTATTCGTTTAGCATCTAGGCCTCAACAAATGGCTGAACAATAATATGAATTAGTCAAAGACATTTATAGAAGAAAATAGAAAAGAAACAATCGTACACTCTTACATTACAAAAGAGGCAAACAACACAAACGAGCTCAGAACCAAGGACATACAAAGTTATAAATTATACCTCGGGTATCCTACCATCAAGTTGTCAGTCATGTTCTTTTCCAGCATATCTAGTCGTTCACAATTGCGTTCCTACGTTTAAAAAAGCTAGGTAAAGAACACATCGCAAACCGTTTTACTATTTTTGGATTTTTTGAAGACATTAACAATGCATATCTAAAAGCATTTGGCTCTCTATAGTATTTGAGTGGTATGAGATCACGTCGAAAGTCACTGAGAACGGGCAACACAAACTAAAATGGATTTCATCTTCTTGGTTATTATTACTTGATTTTCCCACACAAATCCAAAACCATATTTATATATATGTTTAAACATATATAACTTACCCAGTTCTTTTTGCCATTATAATGCAGACTACATAACATTTTATAGGATTTTCTTGGGATACGTCTATCTTCCATACGGGTCAATTTCAGCCAATATTTTACACATATTTTTTGCAAGTCTGAATATATAACGGGTACCTGCCAGATTCGGAATATATAAGTGCACTTGGGGTGTGAACACTTATATTCAGAAGACGTTTAATAGCTAAAAAGTGTACTCTTTCAATTATAGTATGGTTTGCAGTTAAACCCCAAACTTCAGCGCCATATGTTAAAATTGGCTGGATCTGGCTATCAAAAATTTGGAAGAAAATTTTTGGATTGTTTTCGCCTAGACACCACAAAAATTTCAAAATACTAAAAACACATTTTTTAGCTTTGAGCGCGTTGTCCTCCAAAGAATGCGAAAAAAGGTAAACCAGTAGAAAGAATGACACCGAAGTATTTATACTCATTCATTCAGCTTGCAATTGTATACCATTGTGAAACCATTTTTGTATAGGGGAGAGAGAGAGAGGAGAGAGAGAGAGAGAGAGAGAGAGAGAGAGAGAGTTTTGTGCTTTGATGTATTTTGCGTATGTGCACACGTGTGTGTGTTTGTGTGTGTGTGTGTGTGTGTGTGTGTGTGTGTGTGTGTGTGTGTGTGTGTGTGTGTGTGCGCGCGCGCGCGCGATTGCGTGTGTGTGTGTGTGTGTGCGTGCGCACGTGCGTGCGTGCGTGCGTGCGTGTGTGAGAGTGTGTGTGTGTGTGTGTGTGTGGTGTGTGGTGTGTGTGTGTGTTGTGTGTGTGTGTGTGTGTGTGTGTGTGTGTGTGTGTGTGTGTGTGTGTGTGTGAGAGTGTGTGAGAGAGAGAGAGAGATGAGAGAGAGAGGAGAGGGAGAGAGAGAGAGAGAGATCATGAGCTGCTCAGCTATCACGATGCTGTTGTCACCAAAAACCTCCCCATAAGCCCATTATTACCACGCCTACCCTACATCACCTACCCACGAGCCCCTACATGCCCTATCACCCCCTCTCATTTCCCAGCAGTTGAAGAACAAAAAAGGCGATTATCAACATGTCGCTTTTGGCTGAAGTGTGAAGCAGTGCAGGCACACAGTATGCAGTAATTACAAACGACGGGAAGTGAAGGTGCACTCACAGACCACTGCAATTATGAGAGACAGCCAGCCAGCCAGCCAGTCCCAACTGTTATACTTCCCACGCTGTGACAGCTTTAAAAAAGAAAATCTTGACAGAGCTTGTGAGCCATTAGTTAAAATGCTACAGACGAAAAAAAAGCCTGGTGATAATCAATGGATTGTTCCCTTCCCTATGAGAGACACACGCTCTAGTTCCCATCCAAGTTCTGCCTTCACCACACTGCGAAGGCGTCCTGGCGAGCCACACAATAATAATGAAATCAATAATCTGAAATAATTAAGCGAGATTGAATGGAGCGATAAATCAACACCAGTCACGGGCATGTAACGAGCATGTCACGCCAAGCGTTGCAACACAATCACCCGCGGATTGCCACCACACGCCACTCAAGCTTCACGAACATGACAGACCCATATGGAGGCCAAGGAATTACACTCTTCCCTAACCCCACCAGCCCTCTCTTTTCCTCCTCTTCTTCCATACCCACCCACCTATTTCTCCATTACACTTTCCTCACCCTCACACTCTCCTGTGTCCAGCGCCCTAAACCCACCCCCACACACGTGTCCTCTTCCCTACACTTCTCTTCCAGCTATACAAGGCCTCGGTGGCTTGTCGACTTCCACTGCTTTCCTTCGCTTGCCACCCCACCCCCCACCCCCCTCCACCCCTTTGGCATTCCTTAAATCTGGCTTTCCTCTTTTCACACCCAAAAGCCACTTCTATTCATCCATCTCATGCTGGCTGCCTGGTTCCACGCGAATCGGTGGGGGAGGGTGAGTGGTAAACTGATGGATCCTCAGGGAAGTACTGTGCGTGGTACCGTTAACATTGGACAACTCGGATCAAGACTAGAGAAGCGGATTGATGAGACTAGCACTTTCTATGGTTGGGTTTTGAGTCGGAGAGTGCCTGGAGAAGATGTCTCCTGTTTAAACACACACCACACACACACCCACACACACCACACACACACAACACACACACCACACACACACACCACACCATCCAACAACATTTCAGTAGACTGGTGCATATCGAGACACATAATCTGCATAACAGTCTACAAATTAATGTATTAGAACGCTGAGCTGTGTGGAGGTTATGTAGCCCTGTGTAGAAGACTGCAGCCATATCTGGTTAGCGCCTTTTACACTGTGAGAATGTGTGCCTGTGTGAAAGGCTGCAGTACAACGTATAGGATAGGCAGGTTACTGTGATGGCAAAACATAATGTTTTGTGTATATGGGTGCTGTTATTTTTTTTCCAGCCGTCAGCACACGCTGGCTAAACGTGGTAGTAACAGTTTCAGGCAATATTCCAGTAGTCCAAACACACCCTGAGAACGTGTATAAAACAGACAATATTCCTATCCGCTCAAAGAAAAAAAGGAAAATGAAGATACATTAGCGTCTAAACACACAAAACACCAAAGGATAGTTAGGATAGACAGACCCTAAACATGATTGCTTACTCTTTTTTCATGGCATAAACTCTGACTGGTATTTTTGGATTTGTTATACTATAAAAGGAAGGGTGGTCTCCGTTGCGGCTGTCATGGTGGGGCACCAATGTAGATAGTGGTTTAGAGAACCGTTGTGTCTCTCTCCTCTCTCTATCAACACACCACCCACACACACACACACTACACACACACGTGCGCAAACGCGCACCGCTCCTCGCGCGCGCTCACACACACACACACACACACACCACACACACACACACACTACACGCAACGCACTGCAACAGCCCGCACTCACGCACACACACACACACACACACACACACACCACCCACACACACCCACACAAGTGATTATCTACACATGCATTCACGCGCCTTCAAAAGAATAACCGCATAAAAATAAGGTGTGTCAGGAAGGCAGTTGGTGGTAACCCATGCAGGTAATACATGCAAAAGCAACCCGCACATCCCACATCCTTCTGCATGCACTAAACATAACACACAAGACATCCGTTCACAGGACAGCACAACACAGACACGCGCTCGAGCGTGCATCCACAGACAGCAGAGACAAGGGACCTAGACAGACAGGGCATACAGACAAAGACAAAGACCAACAGATGGACAGAATAGATATACAAGAATTGAGTATGTAGCAAGATAGCTAGATAGCATCAATAAATAGATAGACAGACAATCAAAAAAAGAGAGACAACAAGTCACTGCCAAAGAAATTCCGTTTCTTTTTGCAAAAAAGAGTAGGAGGTTAGAACTATGCTCAGACTTTTTTTTTGATTGATATATGGTTCTGCCATTGTATATGGCGAAGGCTTGCTCATCATACCACACTACGACACCAGGGCAGAGATCAACCACGACAGTAGCACGTGCGAAAGGCATATAAAACCACGTTCCCCGTAGAATTATTTTCAACGCCTTCCTTGCGCGCGCCCATGACCTCTGCCTCACTCTGCGTCCCACACAGACGGCCCCTCTCGCCATCCCACCCGCAAATGCCAATCCATTTGTCCATGTCACGGGAAGGGAGACATCACGCAACCGCACTTTGCAGCATGCTTCCCCCGTACATGCGGTAAAACAGAAGGAAGAGATTTTGCGAACAACTCAAACAGAACAAGAAAGCACGCCAGATTTTCCCGCCGCCATATTGATCAGGAAAAGCATCGGGGCATAACAAAAATGCCCTTTCTCATTAATCGTTGCTGCCGGCCACTACCCACAACTCGACGTCTGTGAAGTAGGGGCGAGTCCATTTCAATTTTCTCTGACATTTTGCACTCAGTCAGGAACAGAACTCCCATTCGGCGGGCACAGGTAATGAAGTCTTTGGTCTTTTGGTTTGCAGCTGAAATGTGTTCGAGTAGGGTATCGATAACGCATTGGAAGTATAAAGGTCCTCTGCTGGCGGAATCATAT
>JADBJO010024761.1:0-24719 GCA_016801955.1 Conus betulinus
CCGTTCACAGCTTGGAGTTTCGAGGATTTATTAATGTCTGGCTGTCTGTAGTCTGTCCCTCTATCTATCTCTCTATCTCTCTCTCTCTCTCTCGGTCAAATATATTATAATTTGCGAAAAAAAGACAGTAACGTAAAACTACTGACACTACAATAATAAAACTACTACTATATACTACTTCTGCACAACACACACAACACAGACACACACACACACACACACACAACACACGCACACACACACACACACACTACACACCCCAAACAACACACAATCCATGCACACGAAAGACATGAGGAGAGGGTGTGTGTTGTGTGTGTGTGTGTGTGTGTGTAGTGTGTGTGTGGTGGGGTGTGGCTGGGGGTGTTGTGTGTGTATGTGTGTGTGTGTGTGTGTGTGTGTGCTGTGTGTGGGTTTGTGTGTGTGTGTGTGGACATGTAAACTCCCTCAACCCCCTCCCCCGACACACACTCAGCTTAAAAAAAACCTTAGTTTTTTATCCTGCCACGTGGGATTGATTTGTTAGCTAGTCGGCTGCATTGTTGACTTAGTAGTTGTTAATTGCTTGTTTATTTGTGTGTTGATTTGTTGGTCTATTTGTTATGCAGTTAGAGGTTGCACAGGTCATTGCACTGTACAAAGCCAAAGTGGACTGCAACATCACCATGAGGACTGAGCCTGTGACACTGACAGGTAAGGATCTGGAGTGATGATGATGCTGAGACGAGGAGGAGGAGAGAGGAGGAGGAGGAGGAGGAGGAGAGGAGGAAAAGGTGATGATGAGGAGGAGGATGAGGAGGAGAAGGAGGAGGAGGAGGAGGAGGAAAGGGGGAGGAAGATGGTGATTGTGATGGTATGACGATGATGATGATGATGATATTGTTGATGATAATGTTGTTTTTGATGATGATACTGAAGGTGATGATGATGGTGATAATGATGATAATGACGACGACGACGACGACGACGACGACGACGATGATGATGATGATGATGATGATGAAAAGAGAGACAGAGGCAGAGGCAGAGACAGAGACACATAGAGAGAGGAACATAACAAACAAAACAAATGCGTAATCATTCTGTTTTCTCGTCTTGCCATTTTAATGAAGGGGAGGGGGATGGGAGAAGAGAGCGGAGGGTTCCCTGATGAACTTTTTTTTTAGAGTGGGGAGGGGGAAACAGGCTGCCCCCAGTCTCCTGTGACCCAGCGCCATGGTTAAGACCCCGAGGTCTGCACTGTGCCATCGTCAGTCGCTCACAGTTCTCTCTCCTCAAAGCGTGGATGACCCAGTTTCCATCACGGCAACCTGTGTTCAAGTCCGACGACCCACACTGACTGCCAAGGGCTCGGCCTGTCACAGAGAACGGCCACGCCCTCCACGGCATCATCTTAGTCACTGCCTCCACTGATCGTCATTAAAATAAAGAGAAGTTTCGAACTGTCCTTGCCTTTCGTGGCCTACCTTTGTGGTGACCTGAGGTCTGATTTCCTTTTCACCTGTTTCCATGGTGAATTAGTTGTTTGTGTCACGGTCAGCCAGTCCATGGGGACTGTCGTTGGATAGACGTGGTGGCGCTGTCTGAAGGGTGTTGTAGCACTAGCTGACCCGGCCAGCACAAACCGGAACTAGGCACTAAATCAATGTTGAAATTGGTTTCAGAGTATTATCTAAATCATGGCCATTTGATTTTATGCATAATATTTTGTAAACAGAATTCAAAGCAAATCAGTCTGCGATAGTTGCATTCAATCATGTTACATAACATAGAAAGCTGAGACATTCAAACTCTCGAATTCCAAAGTTTGTTGAATCTCATTATCATTTTTTCTCCTTTGGGTTCTGGTATAAAGTGGTGGCTGGGCACAACAGGGATGTGGTTTCAACGCTTGTGACTGTCACTCTGAGAGACGACGGCTGGTGCTCCACCAGCGCCTGTGTGTTAGAAGTGTACAGGGATTTTCCCACCCTCCCACCTTATCCCTGTGTGGGCCTGAGAGTGGATGAACAATTGCCCAGCATGCACTAGGGTTCTTGGAGGACAGAGGCACCGCCAGGCATTTCCTGATGAACGCCGAAACGTCACGATGAACGCTCCAATAAAAACAACGATGATGTGTCCGTCGTGGGATCACATGGACCTGTTGATTAAAATAATAAAATGAAATGATTCCATATATAAGCTAAAAAAAAAAAAAAAAAAAAAGAAGAAGAAAAAAAAAAAAAAACAGGCTGGATTCTGCACAAGCAGAAGTACCGTCAAACAGATTTTTTAACCAGGTTACATTTACGAAAAGCATCTCCAAGACCACAGAGACATGTACCGCCTCTTCACAGACTTCAAGAAGGCGTTCAACATAATCTGGCAGGAGACAGTATGGCTACAGGCGAAATTTAACCACGAGCAAAAGCTAATCATCGCCATTCAGCAGCTGTACCCTTGGCGATCAATGCAGTAGCCATACAAAGTGCTACTGGGAAAATGGTCCATACTTTAATTGGAGTTTGTCAGGGTTGCCTTTTGTCTTCCACACACTTTCAACATATTCCTGCATCGCATCATGACCAATGCACTTTAAAATAGTGTCAGCACAATCAGCGTCGGAGGAAGAACCATCTTGTACCTTTGCTTTGCAGATGGGATCGATACCCTGACAGACTGTGTACAAACACTCGCCAAACTTGTTAAACGATCGGATGAAACAACAAGAGGTTATGGCATGGATACCAGCGCCGAGGTGACTAAGCTAATAGCCTGCCACAGCACCACCATAACAACTAATACACTGCTCATGGACGGGAGCTTGGAACTGTTCAACTAACTCACCTTGGGTCCCATCATTAGCAGTAAGGGGTCCAACGGAAATCTCCGCAAAGGGTAGCAAAGACAACATCTGTACAGTCCTTACTAAAATGTAAATTTAAAAAAATGACATATGCATGAAATAAACCATTTCAGGCCCTCATCTTCGTGTTTGCATGCGAGACATGGTCCCTGACAACGGATCTGGAAAGAAGAATCCAAGCCACGGAAATGAGATGTTACTTCAGGGTACTAATCATCATGTCCTGATCGCATCACCAAGGGAAAGTGTGTCAACACCATCAAGCAGCATATCGGACCGTACAAAGATATACTGACCTAAGTTAAAGAAATTACATTGGCATGTCATGTAACAAGATCCAACGCCCTTGATAGAAAACAATCATCCAGGGAACTGTAGAGGGAGAGAGACAGACGCGCGAAGACAGAAAACCGATGGACTGACAACGTTGCAGACAGGACAGAGAAAAAAAAAGTTTTGCAGAGACCCGGGCCCTGGCACAAACCCGACAGACCTGGAGGAAGCTGTAAAATGGTTTTTCAGTTTGGCGTTCAAGTCACTCCCCGGAGAGTTTGGGAACAGAAAAGAAGAAACAGGGTGAAGGATGAGAACATGTAGCTGTCGGTCTGTGTGCGTGCGCGCGGCGCGTGTGTATGTGCGTGCGTCGTGCGCGCGCGTGCGTGGCGCGCACGTGTGTGTGTATGTGGTGTGCGTGTGTATGTGCGTGAGTGCTGCGCGCGCGTGTGTATGTGTATGTGTGTGTCTATTTTGAGAGAGAGAGAGGAGAGAGAGGAGAGAGAGAGGAGAGAGAGATGAGGGAGAGAGAGAGAGAGAGAGATTATCGAATCTCCTCACAGTCACGCTCTCCAGAATCACTAGTAGCCTGGTAAATAGGTTTCCAGATTGGAGTTTGGGGATAAGAAGAAGAAAACTGAGAGGAGGAGGAGAACATGTAGCTGTCGGTTGGTCTGTCTGCGTACGTGCATTCATGTGTGTGTGTGTGTGTGTGTGTGTGTGTGTGTGTGTGTTGTGTGCGTGTGCGTGTAAGTGGGTGTGTGTGCGCGCGCGCGCACGCGTGTATGTGTGTGTGTATTTATTGTTTGTGTGTGTGTGTGGTGTGTGCGCATGCGCACGTGCGTGGGAGCGCGCGCGTGTGTTTGAGACAGACAGAGAGAGCGAGTTATCAAATCCCCTCACAGTAACGCCCTATACATCACTAGGACCTTGGTAAATAGTTTTCCAGTTGGCATTCCAGTAACTCCTGATGGACTTTGGGGAGAAGATGAAGAGACAGGGTAGAGGAGGAGAACAGGTAGCTGTCTGTTTATCTGTGCACGTACGTATGCGCGCGCGAGCGCGCGCTGGAGCGGAGCGTGCGTGTGTGTGTGTGTGTGTGTGTGCGTGCGTGCGTGCGTGTATGCGTGCGGGCGGGCGGGTATAGTGGTGTGCGTGTGTGTGTCCGTCCATGTGTGTGTGCGTGTGCGCGCTCGCATGTATGTATGTATGTTTGTATGTATGTGTATGTGTCGTGTGCGCGAGCGAGATGTGTGTGCATGTGCACTTGTGTGTGTGTGTGCGTGCGTGCGTGTGTGTATATGTATGTGAGTGTGTGCGCGCGTGTGCGTGGTGTGTATGCGAGTGAGCGCGCGAGCGCGCGACGTGTTGTGTGGTGTGAAAGAGGAGGAGAGAGAGAGGAGGGAGAGAGGAGAGGAGAGAGAGAGAGCGGGGAGAGAGAGAGAGAGAAGAGAGAAGAGACAGACAGACAGACAGAGAGAGAGAGAGACAGAACGAGAGTTATCGAATCCCTTCACAGTCGCTCCCTTCACAATCACCAATTTCTCTCCACCACACTTACCTCGCTCAACTCTCGCCCACAACCCCTTCCCCCCCAACACCCCCCCCCGCTTCCACCCCACCCACCCTTCCCAACATCCACACGCAGACAAAACACCATGCATACATACATGTATGTACATACATGCCTCTCTGCAGGAACTTCAGCTGTGCAAGGCTTTGCGATGAAAACGGAGCAGGTCATGAGACATGCGTTCCGCCTCAGTAAACACCGCGACTGCGCTAATCACTGGGACCCGGGGTGAAAATGGATGATGTTCTCTCTCGCCATAGTCTCGTTTGGAGCTTTTTTTTTTTTTCATGTTGTTGGTGTGATACTTTCGTGTGTGTTGGTGTGTGGTGTGAGGTGTGTGTGTGTGGGTTGTGTGTTGGCTGTGTTTTGTGTGTGTGTTGTGATTTGTCTTTTGGTGTTTGTGTGGGTGTGTTGGGGGTGGGGGGGGGGGGGTGGGGGTACCTTGTTTTGAGATTTTATTTTTCTTTTTGCAAGGGCCAAGGGGAAGTCAGATTTTTGTGTGTCCTTTCTACGCGTTTTTTGAGAGTGCTCCTCCTCTCTCTCCTCCCTCTCTCTCCTCTCTCTCACCCTTCTCTCTCTCTCTCTCTCTCTGCACCCATGTATGCTTACTCACAGTGTTACATACTCACTAGACACACGCTCACACCACGTGTGTGTTGTCGTGTGTGTGTGTGTGTGTGTGCTGTGTGTGTGGTGTGTGTGTGTGGTGTGTGTGTGCGTGTGTTCGGGCGTGTGTTGTGGTGTATGTATGATAATAGTGTCTGTGGGTGTGCTGTGTGTGTGTGTGTGTGTGTGTGTGTGTGTGTGTGACAAGTGCGCGCGACACGCGCGACGCGCGCGGATCGCCGTGTGTGGTGTGTGTGTGTGTGTGTGTGGTGTTGTTGGGTGTGTGTAGTCTGTGTGGTATGTCGGTGTGTGATGTGTGTAATTGTATGTGCGTCTGTGTGTGTATGTCTGTGTCGTGTGTGTGTGTCATGTGTATGTGGGTATGTCTGTGGACTGTGTGTGTGTCTGTGTGTATGTATGTGTCTGTGTGTGCTGTGTCTGTGTCAATGTGTGTGTGTGTGTCTGTGTATTGTCTGGTGTTGCTTATGGATGTGTGTGGGTGTCTGTGTGTGGTGTGTGTGTGGTGTCTGTGTGTGTATGTCTGTCCTGTGTGTTGTATGTGTATGTCTGTGTGGTGTGTGGTGTCTCGTGTCCCAGTGTTGCAGGGCCTACTGTCCACGCACGTGGGATCGGGGTGATGTGCTGGCCGGACACTTGGGCCGGTAGTGAACCGTGCCCCAGACTGCCGCACTACATCCACAGAGTGGGACCCCAGCAAGTCAGGTCAACTGGATTGATGACCCGGCCGACCGACACACACACACACACACACGAGAACACAACACACAACACACACACACACACACAGATGGCACACCACCACACACACAAAAACACAAACAACACACACAGGCACAACACACACAAACACAGAGGCACACAAGACAACACCACACACACACCACACACCCAACACACAGCACACACACACGTTACACACACACACACACTCACACACACATTACAATCACACACACACACACACACACCCACACACACCCCACAGACACTCACACACACACACACCACACCGCACACGCACGCAAGCACGCGACCCACGGCCGCATGACCACCCACGCAAGCACCCACACACACACACACACACAACACAAACACACACAACACACACACAACACACACACACACACATGCGGAAGACACGCGCAAACCACACGACCACACACACATACGCAATGCATGCACACACACGCACGCACGCACACACACAACACACACACGCGCGCGCGCGGCACCTTATTCTGTGGGCACTGTGTGTTGTGTGTGTGTGTTGGGTGTGTGAGTGAGAGCAAGAGAAAGCGAAACAGAAGAGGAGAGGAGAGATGCGAGGGCGGGGTGTAGGACCCTGATGAGCTGGAGGAGAGGAGAGGAGATGTTTTTTTGGGAGGTGAAGTGATAGTAGGAGAGAGAGGAGATGAGAGAGAAGAGAGAGGAGGGAGAGAGTTGAGGGAGCTAGAGAGAGGAGAGTGAGAACCAATATTTGATTTAATCAGAGGTGAATAATAAATGCCCATGAATTCAGGAAGCACCCCCAACCCCCCCCCCCTCACCATTTCAAAGTGGTATCTATAGATATAATCGATAGATTCCTCGATCGAACAATACAGACACAATACACAAAACAAATAAAATACAAAAACAAATAAATACGAGCAGCGGCACACGTAGATATTCTGAGAGATCCCAAACCTATGAAGAATGTTTTCGAAGTGGAGTCGCTATTACATGATAGGTGTAAATAAATTGTCTGTTTGCACGTGTGAAAGGGTGACGGGGGAGGGAAATAGAAACAGACAGACCTAATAGCTTGGCGCGCGCGCGCATGCGTGCGTGGTGCGTGCTTGCGTGCGCGCGCGCGCGCATGCGTGGTTGTGTGCGTGCGTGCGTGCGCGCGCGCGCGCGGCGCGGTGGTGTGTGTGTGTGTGGTGTTGTGCAGAGCTGGCCTCCAAAAGAATTGCACTGGCCAACGGCACGTAAGTTACAGGACGTGGACAAGGCAGGCCTCAAAGGCCACTACAGCACGAACCAACTACAAGAGCCTGTGTAGTGGAAACTGGGGTCAATGGCTTGTACCATCCCCTCATCACGTGGTCCAGTCAGACCGGGTTTGCTTTGCTGTGGTAGTTAGTGTATAGTTAGCATTGTTTTGCTGTTGCTGAAGGCCAGTTCACATCAGTATTTGTAATCGTAAAAGGCAATTAGTTTTCTATTAAAGTCCTTACGTGAGACACAGAGAGGGGAGTGTAGGGGAGGGGGAAGGAGAGGAGAGGAGAGAGAGAGAGGAGAGAGAGAGAGAGGGATGAAGAGAGGGAAGAGAGAGAGAGAGAGAACGAAGTGTAGTGTGTATGCTGGCGTGCGTGCGGTAGTGCGTGCGTGCACGCGTGCGTGTATGTGTGTGTGTTGTGGTGTGTGTGTGTGTGTGTGTGTGTGTGTGGTTGTGTATGTGCTGTGTGGTGTGTGTGTGTGTTGTGTTGTTGTGGTGTGTTGCGTGTGTGTGTGTGGGCGTGTGTGTGTGTGTGAATACGAACATGAATGTATACATTTCTTTTATGTGAGACAGAGGACCGGCGGAGCGGGGGATGAGGGAGAGGGAGACGAGGAGAGCAGAGAAGGAGGGGACAGAGAAGAGACGAGAGGAGAGAGAGAGAGAGAGCGCGCGAAGTGTGTATGTGCGTGCGTGCGGTCTGTGTGCGTGCGTGCGCGGCGGCGCCGATAGGTATGTGTGTGTGTGCGTACTGTGTGTGAATACGAAACATGAATGTATACATGTATAAAAGGGAATCTATGTATTTGTCTCATGTCATTCTGTCAACGTGTTGTGTGTTATTTGTATGTGTGTGATATGTATGTGATGCGCAGGTGTTTCTTTACGAAGAATAAATGGTACCCTATAAGAGTGTGGGAGCTTAATATTTTGTGTCTGCGCGAGCTTTTTAGTATTCGTGGATCGTGATGACAGTTTAACGGAATTAATGGTTGGTTCGTGCCATACATTATTTCTATCTGTCTGTCCCTCCATCTACCTATGTGAGTAGGTAGGTAGATTGACGGACAACAACAGATGACTAAAAGAAATATATTAGATGACAGATAGATCCGAAGAGAGAGAGGAGAAGAGGAGAGGGACAGAGAGAGGGAGAGAGAGAGAAAAGGGAGACGAGACTGAGAGAGCTTGGAGAGGAGAGGAGAGAGAGAGCAGAGGAGAGGAGAGAGAGAGAGGAAGCTGAGGAGCAGAAGAGCAGAGAGAGAGCTAATGAAAACTGATGAAACGATGGAGATGACCACGAACCTTGTATCACAGTTGACCTACGAGTGCGCTTTCCGATAGCCCCTGCATGGCCATTCCCTCGTTCCGTTAATTTGACCCAACACAAACCTTGGGGGTCTCCCCATGAGATTAAAGAAAAAGGAAAAGAAAAGGAAAAGAAGGAAAAGGAGAAGAGAAGAAACGATGGCATGTAATCCAAACTTTTCCACCCTCCACATTCCCCATCTTCTCTCTCTCTCTCTCTCTCTCGGTCTCTCTCTCATTCCTGTCCCATACGCTGACAGCCAGCCCTATAACCCTTCTTTTGGAAAAGGGTAGATAAGAAACTAGGTTTTATCCATCCCCCAAGCCCTTTATAACGAGAGAGGAAAACGGTGTTTTGAACTTCAAGAGAACAGTCATCACGCCGGAAAGATTTAATAGACTAAAAAATCCATACGTTTTTACTATCGCGAAATTACGCAAGTGAGTGAACAGAGCAGTTACGCGGTGAAAAAAAAAAAACAAAAAAGGAAAAAAAAAAAAAAGTCAGGGAAGCTAACGTCATTTTAGTCAAATAGAGTTATCTTACAACTCAGACAATTACGCAAATTTTTGGCATGTCGTCATTCGGTGAACAAAAGTCGCATCAAATCCGAGACATACAGATCTGAATCTATCGATGAGACTGATAGTATAAAACGTGAGGTCCATCTGTTGTTGTGACACCAGTGTCCTGCATCACAATCGCATCGTTTCCACACCCATGTTTTGGCATCTCCATCTCTAATTGAACTGTTAATTAGGCTGACTGATAGGGGTAGTTTAACAAACAACCTGTTCCAGAAAAGAAAAGAAACAGGAGGAATAGCTCACATCTTTCCATTGCAAATGAGAGCTCACTTTTCTGAGTTTAAGGGCGTAGAAAATAGACCTTGAGAGTCAAATATTTTATTTGAAGAGCAAGCCAGACAAATGATTGGGAAATCCGTTGTCTGCAATATAAACGCTCTGGTTTCCCGTCCATCTTTTGGCAATTTTTCTCTCTGATTGCACTGTTAAGCTGACTGATCAGGCTATACCGCTTTGGGCGTGCCCACCAGTGCCGTTTGTCCTGTGAAAACTGACAGGGTCACTCACGCTGAACGTGGCTTCAGCACAGATGACCTCCCTTGTGGATTTCCGACATCCATATCTATTGGACGGGGAAGGGAGTGGAGTGGTGGTGGGGGTGGGATGGTGGTGGTCTGCAACACGTGCAGGGCAATCAGAGGAGACATCTCTGTCAACGTACTGGGGGAGCGCGTGTTGTCACTTTAGGGTGGCTCGAAGGAGGAAGGGGGGGGGGGGTCGGGGGGGGGGGGGGGGGGGGGGCTGGGTGTGTGTGGGGTGGGGGGGGGGGTTAGGGTTGGGGGGTGGGGGTGGGTGGGGGGGGTGGGGGGTGGGGGGGCCCTCTGTGTCAGTGGTGGGGGCTAGGGGGGGGTTGGGTGGTGGGGGGGGGGGTGGGGGGGGGGGGGTGGAGAGGGGGGGGGGGGTGGGGGGGGGGGGGGGGGCGGGTGGGAAGGGACTGGGTTGAATCCATATTTGTCAGTGGTTTGGGCCTATATATGGGGTTATGGGGGGTGGGGGGGGGTAGTATCATCAACACAACGCTGAACATCAAAAAACATGACAGTTATTATGGTTGAAGCAGTGTGACAAGTGCCATGAGCTTTTTTTTCCTTCAATCAGAGGACAGTGACCATTTTGCGTTGCATGGGGTATAGATAATAATATGGATGAACACGATTAGAAATTTTTTTTTTTTTTTTTTTTTTTTTTTTTTTTGTCCCTCCACCTGTCCATGACGGTTCCATGTTGTTTGCATTCTACGACAAAGGGGATCTTTCGACGGGGAAAAATCGGTGACAGTCAGGACGCAGATGTTGTCTATGACTTACCAGTGCTCCCACCCAGTATTCACCTCTGCTTTCCTTATATTCATATTCATGAAAGTCATTACTATGGGCAGGATAAAGCGGACTACTGATACTTTTTGACTGCTCACTACTGCCGTGTGTGTGTGTTGTGTGGTGTGTGTGGTGTGTGATTTTATGCGATCGCTGCATGCGTGCGTGAGTGTGTGTGTGATTGTTGTGCATGTGATGCTCACAGGCGCGCGTTGTCGTGCCTCGTGTGTGTGTGTGTGTTGTGTTTGTGGGTGGTGGTGTGGTGTGTGGTGGTGTGCTGTGTGTTCTTGTGTGTGCTGTTGAGTACGTGCGTGCGTGCGGCGTGCGTGTATGGTATTCGCGTGCGTGCGTTTGGTCGCGTATGATGTGATGGCTCGTGCGTGAGCGCGGCGTTGCGGTGCGTGCGGTGCGTGCGGTGATGCGGAGTGAACGAGTGTGTTGTGTTGCGTGGGTGTGTGTGTGTGTGTTGGTGTGTGTGGTCGTGTGTGCCGGTGCTGGCGTTGGTCGGAGTGCACGTGCTGTCTCTCTCTGTTGTGCGTGCTGGTCAGCAACACGATGGCAGATCAGGTAAGTCCATGTCCCCCCCATTGGCTACTCCCTGTCCCTGGCCGCCTCTCGTTCTGGGCCGTGTCCATTCCATGGTCGGCTTCCAGGTAGGAACAGGGCTTTGCACTGTGATCTCCTCGTCTGTCGCTGTCTGTTTGTCCGTAACTTTTTCTGTCCCTCTCAGTATCCTTGTTTCCTCTTCGTGTAGCTGTATCTGTCTGTCTGTCTCTGTCTGTCAGCTCTGTCATCCTCTCTCTACAAAACACACCACACACACACACACACAACCCACACACAGCACACACTCCCTCATCTCTCCTCTTCATCTCTCGTCCCTCCCTCTCTTTCTCTCTCTTCTCTCTCTCACCATCAAAATCCTAGTCCTCACTCCTCCTTCCTCTTCCTCCTCCTATCATCAGTATTCACATCATCACGTCGTCGTCATCTACGACCTCAAAATCGTCGATGTTTTGCTGTTGGTGCTTGTTCGCTCATCGTCGTGGCGGACAATTAATATTCAAAATCGTGATTCTTCTGCCCAGCACACCCACCCTCCTCTTCCTTCCTCCAGCCCCCCCCCCCCCCCCCCCCCCCCCCCCCCCTCACCCCCCCCCCGCCCCCCTCACCCGTCCCCTCGTCACCCTATCGTCCCCATGACCAATCCCATCCTTCCTACATACAATTCACGCTTTTTTCACCTCCCCTCACACACACATACACACACGCGCGGCGCTTGGCTGGCGCATCTTCCCCCCCTAAGAACAAAGGTGTTCCGTCAACATCCAGCAACAAAAAGCACCTGCTCACCACCTTCACACCACACGCAACGCCGCATTAGTGCCGAAGACGTCTCGTCTCGCTCTGCGCGCGGAACATGATTATCCACCTTCTAACATTTTCCTCGCCTCGCCTTCCCTGCTTTCCGCGCGACTCGTCTTCCCTTCTTTGAAGACCTGCTGCGCTCAACGGGTCAATGACCTGGTCAGTCCCCAACGACGTCGATGGCAACACCGTGCAGGGCATCGAGTTCAATCCACGAACGCACACTGCGTCAAAGTTGCCCTCAACCTGTATGGTCGCAGAGTTATCTAGATTGATGGCTGACAAACGAAGCAACGGTCTATAGAGCGTCATATGCAGATGTTGTTTCGCCGCGTGGGGTGATTTACAGTCAAAGAGAGAGAGCTTACACAGATGCAAGGCAGGCCATATAAGTCAGTACTCCAAGTTATCTTGAATATGACAGCTCACAATCAGACATGGGGCGTCGTAATGTATTTCGTCACTTCGCTTTATGACGCAAAAGAAGCTTTTGACTTCATTTTTGTTTGCCTTATTCATTTTTAGATATTCCATAAAGAAAGAAAAAAACCATTTGGGGCCGTTAAAAGCCCTTAGTACCGGCTATTCTGAATCAAAAACAAAACTCGGGCAGCATCCGGTACCCAAATGAACCACACCTACATGCATTTCTTCGTTCCCATTGTTAAAGTACTCCCTGTTCTAATGGAAACTGGAAATACACAAAGTAATTGAAAATAACCCACCAAGCAACATGGGCAAACGAATCACCAGATAATTGTGATTTCATTTGTCCATGTTGTTTGGCGGGGAGTTAGTTCAAACACTTTTTGAAAGATTTGTGTCAGATTCCGTCTGGCACATCCGTATCACTTTGGCAGCAGCAGCAAGGTTCAAGGAGAGAGTTTAAAAGAAAAGAAAGAGTACACCGCGCAATGTGCGGGTGGTGGGACCCCGAAAGTGCTTGTCCTCATCTGCCGAACAAACCAGCCGGGAAGCAATCCGGCACCACCCTTGGAAGCCGGCGCTGTTGTTCACACAGGACTGGCATGCCTCAGGGTAGTCATTAAGACGTCACGGAACGTCAAAGTGTTTGCCGTTTTTTTTTTTGTTTGTTTTTGTTTTTCGGTTTGTTTGTTGTTTGTTTGTTTGTTGTATATGTTTTTCCCACTTCCGTAAGGTGATTGTGCGTACAATCAGTATAGAATATGCACGGAAAGTAAGTAAGGAAGGTAATGGTTGCTAACTTAACCCCAGCGACCGCAAAGGGGCCGTATCAGGGCTGTAGATTTAAAGTGCTACAAAAATATTTGCTCCGCATGAAAATTATGACCAGTATTTTAACGTATTACATATAGGAAACATACACATTTTTTGATATTCATGGTTTTTGACGATGGAAAAAAAATATCGTGATACACCTACAGATCGAAATAAAGTTATCAGAAAGGACTAAGCAAAGCTTTGACTAATTGATATTAATTATCAGATTTCACAGTATTTAAAAAAGAGACTAGATAGAAAATCGCCTGACCCGAAACGGACCTCGCAAAAATTGTCCACGCTTTGTGTGCCAGCATATTTCATTTTAACATTTTGACAGCAGTGGTGAGAACTTTTGTTTGTTTGCAATCGAATCAGACTCCATTTCAACACAGGGGCAGTCAAAACTGCCTTCCTCCCAAGAATCAGTAAGTCACAGAAACATTTTAAATTACTTTGACACAATGGGAAACGGGCATAGGACCCCCATCTGCTGCAAGATAGGCAACGCAATTTTCTGCATGCGTGCAGTGAACAAGGGTCACCAGAGAGCGCCGGAAGCCTGGTCTGCTGCAAGAACGTGAAACAGGTAGGTCATATTTTGGTGATAGTGGATGATTGTCTTGAACGCGATGGTGTCCTAGGACGTCTGAGACGTCGCCGATGGGAAAAGAAGAAAAAGTCACGTCGTGTTCGGTCAACGTGCTGGCCACTCAAGTTGATGACTTTTTGACTGCTGCAGCTCTTCTACAAGAATTAAGTCACCACTCGGGCACGACGGGGAGTGGCGTTTTCCTCCTATCGCCAGGAACAAGAGATCCGATGCATGTAAAGCTGTGCATGATGAGAGTCCACAACAGTCTTGTTTTTTCTGCTCTGGGTGCCAGTCATAGAACCATGAACGAGCTGAAGAGGAGTCTTGCCATGAAGATGGGTTCCCCTCCCGGGGCTTTCAGAGAGCGACCGCCACGTTGGCAGCCATTCTTAAACTGCGGACATCACGAAGCGTTTCTTGAGGGTGTCGCCAGTCCTTTTGTCCGCCGATACTTTGGTGGCCAGAGAGAACCTAGGACTCATTCATACAGAGGCATCTGTGCTTTTGCTGCCGTGTCCGGATGAGTCCTGCCATTATGGTGCGCCTAAGCCCATGAGCTGACAGGTGCCCAAGCAAGTGCACAAAGGACCCGGCGCAGAGTTAGTAACAACACCCGCAACATGGCCCACAGTGGCCGTGCCCTCCGTGGTCTGCTACACGCTGCAGGCTGGCACGTGTAGCGAATCGTGATCCTCAGCTGTGACGCTGGGCTTCGGATTCTGTGCCACGAGCAGACCACGAAGCCACAGAACTGGGTCGTCGCAGAACTGACCTTATAGCTCCGTGCCTGACCAGCCCGAGACGTTGCTCCACCACTGAAAACTCCCGTGATCCCCGATGGGGCCAGCGCCGCTGAATGACAAAATGGGCGAACCCAATACTGCCGTCCAGGGTCCTCGGCACGAAATGCCGAAACTTCTTGGAACAAGCACAATCCAACAGGAGGCTGGCACAGGTCTCTGGCGATAAAACATTTTCTTCCAGCCACGATTCCACCCCGACTCTTCAAAATAACCGTTTACTATCTAACTACCCCCGTGGGTGATTGGTGTTCACGTTAGCCATGGCTGAAAACGTGTGTTGTCTTAGCTGTGCCAGTGGACCGCGCCAGTAGAGATCTTCGGGAACTCACGCTAATATTCTCTCATATGTTTGTTTCCGCACACCTGCCGATTTTTTATGCTTTGAACCTTCCATCTTATTGACACTCAGCAAACAAACACAACAAGAAGGTAGTTCGAGAACCGAAAGGAGGTGGGTCATCTTCCAGTTTGCATAGTAAAGGCATCTATCTTCGCAGTGTTTCTATTGCAAGTCGACGATGCTTTATGTTACTCTAGTAGGCTTAATGATGCGCCGTACGCATAAAAACGTCTTTTGTCTTGTACTTTGGTGTGAGTAGTATAGTAACGAGCACGTTGCACTGGAAAACAATTCAAATTACTACAAAAATAATGGGGTTTTACTTTGATCTACAGAAAACTACAAAAGCAGGTGTTTAGTTACAGAACTGGCATGAGTCAATTTCCTGCTATTCAAGAAATTTGAAAATTAAGTTATTCTATGCCGAATCACGTTACTTTCAAGTTTGCAAGATAGCACTAGATAAAATAACAACCGCAAATATTAATTGCTGTTCACGAGTTTTCATTTTCCATATTTAGTGATTCTACACAAATTCAATTTTACCATTAATGTTTTCAAGGAAATTGAGGTGTAGGTGGCGGTGGGGGTGGGGAAGGGGGTGGGGGGGTGTGGGTGGGTAGAGACTAACATTGCCATTTTGAAAATGAGAAATATGTGTGTTTGTGAGACATAAGAACTACTCAGTTAATACTCTGACGGTACTATTTCACTGAATTGTACTTCTTACCACCGGAATGGTGTTTTGTGAGAACATGACACTGAGCAATCGCCCAATCTCTCCCCTCCACAACAACCCCCTTTCCCTCTCCCCCCCCCCCCCCCCCATTTCATATCCTTGTCTTCTCTTCGTTCCTTTCTCCCTCTTCCCGGTTCGCGGTCCGTGCCTTGTCTCCCCTCAAACCCACTCTAGTTCGGCGTCCCCACCCGTCCCCCCTCTCACCTCGTCTCCCCTCGCCGTTCATCTCTGGACAGCTCTCTGCCCGCTCCTGCTCTTGCCTATACTTCACTGGGACCGTCCTAGGTATTTCTCTACACTCTTTGCCACAACCTTTGGTGGAGCGTCCGCTTCTCTTTCGTCCCGCACTCGAAAGGCCGGACACCTGCCAGCGTGTCTGTCGGGACACAGCCCCAGGCTCTCCTCTCGTCTCTCCCACACCCTTGCACCGTTTTTGCGGTTCACGGTATTTGGGGCCCGGGCTTAGCTCTATGGCCCCCCCCACGGCATCGGGGGGCTTGGCCCTGGCTGTATTGTTCGTTGCGCGCTCCCTCGTCTGCTAGCTGCCTCAGTAGCCTTCTTATCATTGTTTGCAGAGAGTCCGTGCCATCCCGGCCTTCGAGTGGGTAACGGCCCTGTCGCTTGCGCTCGGCGTCGACCGAGGTAGCGTTAGGCCCGATTCGGTTGTCCTGCGAGGGCTCGTCCGCTGGTGACGACAAAGCATCCAATATTTTTTCCTAAGACGCGGGTCCATCGCGGGGCTGGGTGCTGCTGTTGGCTGGTCTTGGTGCGGGGGTTTTGTTGTGTTGTGGGTGTGTTCGGTGGTGTGTGTGCGGGGGTGGGGGGATGCGGTGGGGCTGCGCGTGTTTTTGGTTATTGGTCAGTGCTTTGGCAGCGGCGCGGCAGCGGGAGGCTTGCGGGGGGTCGCTGTGGATGGGTGCGTTGGGGCCTGGTGGGTGTCGTTGTTCGTGTACTGGGGGGGGGGTTCGCTGAGGGTCGTCTGCTGTGGTCTGGCGGTCTTTGCGAGGTGCGTGGTGGATGGGGGACCCCCTGGTCGTGCGGCGCGCTGTCGCGGTGGTGTGTTCTCTGATGTCTGTCCGCGTGTGTCGCCCCCCCCCCCCGCTTCTCTCTCTCTCGCTCGCTCTCTGCTTGTGCTGGTCGGGTATGTGGTTTTTTTGCTTGGTGTTGGTTGGGGTGGTGGGCTCGTTCCGGCCCCTCCCCCCACTTTAGTTGTTGTTGTTGCTGGGGGGTGGTGGGGTGGGGGGGGGTCTTGTTCTTAGGAGAGGTGGTGGTGCAGGGAGAGAGATGGGCATGGAGCTTGAGGTTGGTTGGCCGGGAGAGAGAGAGAGTGATTAGGAGAGCGAGTGGTTGTACGGTATCCTCTCAGAAATGCTGTTACGTTATTTTCTGCTGTTGGTAGGCGCTGCGCGTTTAATGGGGGTTGGGGAGGAGAACGACAAAAAAAATGTCTTCGGGGAAGTGGGGTGTATGTGGTCCTGAGCACTTGAACCAGCAGTAGTCAGACTCTTTGTGTCATCGTCCTGGGTGCATATTGGAGGCGTGACGATGCAAAGAGCGGGGGGGGAGAGGAGTTGGGGCTGGTGTTTTGTGGGACAGTCGGTGTGTCTGTTCTTTTAGCGTTTGGCTCCCTTCCGCCACCACTGGTATTGTGAAACCTACATATAGCAGCGACGGTCACGGCTGCCATGGCGAAACCGAGAGTCTGGCAAGGTCGAACGAATCCGAAAGGGCAAGCCATTGGTCTGTTAGGCCTTGACTTGTGCTTCTGTTGTTGTGTGTTTTTGTGGTGTTCCGGGTGGGGAGGTGTCGGCTTTCGCAAGGGCACCTTCCGGTCGGTGTGGCTTGTTGGACAAAACATGGTGCGCTATGCTAAGTCATATAGACGTGGCGGTGTGGCGGGTGGGTACCGTGGGTCTCTGGCGGTGGTGTCTTTTGTTTTCTTCTTTTTTCTGCCTCGTGGGGCGCGGTGGCTCGGTCGGTTGGCAGCTCGACTACTTGCCCTCTGTTTCTCGCTCGTTCCTTTCACCGTCCATCTTCTGCTGCTCTCTTCGCGCTGTGTTGTCTCTGTTGTCTTGTGTGTGTTTGTAGCTTTTTTGTGGGAACTACTTCTCTTCTGTACATTCTTGTGTTCTTTCTTTTCTGGGTTGTGTGCCCCCGGGGAGGCAAACGCGGGAAGGAGGATCACCGCGTGTGTCCTGTGTTAACTCTGGCCGTTGTAGAATGTCTGTCAGTTCTGTGTTCTTCTTGTTCATGTTTACTTGTTTGGGGTGTTCGGTCGTGTTGTTTAGAGGTGGAGTGTTGGTGCGTTGCAGCTGATGGGGTGAACAGGGGTGAGGAGGTGGGGGAGAGCGAGAAGAAAGAAGAAGAGGGGGGGGGGAGAGTCGCTAGGGTGGAGGGAAAGAAGGAGGAGGAAAGAGGGAGGGGGTGGGGAAAAGAAACAAGAAAAAAAGTGAAGGAAGGAAAAAAAAAAAAAAAAAAAAAAAAAAAAGAGAAAAGAGAAAAAAAAAAAAAAAAAGAAGAAAAAAAGAAGAAAGAGAGAAGAGGAAAAGAGAAGAGAGAAAAGAGAGAGAGAAAGAGAGAAGGAGAGGGGGGAGGGGAAGAAGAGAGAAGGAAGAGAAGGGAAGAAAAAGAGGAAAGAGGGGGAGGAGAGTAGGGAAAGGGGGGGGAAGAAAAGGAGGGGAGGGGAGGGAGAGTGTATTGAATCATTGTAGATGGTAGAGAGAGGAGACGGAAGGGGAAAAGATGAGATTAGGTAATGAGGGGAGAGATGGAATGATTGGTGTGGAAGATGTTGTTTGTATTGTTGTGAATTTGGTATATGTATGCTTTGGACTGGTGATCAATGTGGTTCAACCCGGTGTGTCTCCCTTACTTTGTTCTTAAGTGTGTATCCTGTGGGCTCTGTGATGTAGGGTTTGTGAGACAGGGCAAGAGTTGTTTCTAGTTGAACTCTAGCGTATGTATCCTCTGTGTCTTTGTGGCTCTGTGGCGAGTGGCAAGTTGTTCTTCTGTAATCCAGTAGAGTAAGGTATTAGTGTGTCTTTTTGACCTCTCGCAGTACAGATATGTCCATCCTTTGTGTCTTTGTGCAGAGTCTGTGCTCAGTATGCTATATTTTGCTGTGTTTAGTGAGGCTATGCGTGCGTCAGCATGTTATATCCTTTGTATCTTTGTGAGGCCTATGTGGTGGTTATGATAGGGTGCGTGCGTGCTTGACTGTGTGTTGCTGAGTGCTGTTTGTAGTGTATGGGCGTGCTCAAGGGTGCAGTGTTTATATGTGTACTTGTGTGATAGTAGTGTGTAGTGTGTGGGTGTTCGTGATGTGTCATGATGCGCGCGCTGCAGCCGCGCGACGTGTTGTATGTGTTAATGAATTGACTTTATGTATTTGTGTGCAGTTTGTGGTGTGTGTGTGAGGGGGGGGGGCGCTGGGTGGGAGGGGCGTGCGTGCAGTGCGGTGTGATGCTGTGGAGAATGGTTGGCCCCTGCATACATAAATTTCGATGTACATTACTTCACGTCCATAGAAGTGTGAAACTGCGCATATATAGAGTATCTCTACTGGTTTTGGATGTAATTCCGACTAATTCGATTCATGTAGACTAGACCCTCTTAGTGGGCATTGCGTGATTATTGCTTCCGCCCCTCTCGCCGCAGACAATTCACCGTCTCGACCACGTGAACCGAATGGAATTGTAGATAATGCTCTGTTATTTCGTTGTAGCTGTAGCTCCTTTTGCTTTGTCAAGTAATTAGTCTTTTTTTTTTTTCTTTTAAACATGATTAAATCTGAAGAATGAAATGAGAGAAAAGTAGAGCGGCGGTCAGTAATTGACGTTGTGAGCGACATGCTGGAAGACGTATAGACCACGGGACTGATGAGCTGGAACTGTACGGCGAGGAGGCACGCGCCGACTGCGATGTGTCAAAGCGTATTCCCAGCTGACTAGCTGACAAGCGTCTTAGTACTCCCACGAAACCGAGCACTGCTCCCAGGCTCTCAGGCAGCCCGCCTTATTGCTGGTCGTAAGACGTAAGCAGTGGTATTGCTAACGCGATTAGCAGCTTGTCTCGAGCGCTGGAGAGAGGGCCAGTTGAGTTGCGTTCGTTATTATAAGTAATTTAATAAGCTCTCTACTAATCTGAAGCTTCTATCTCTCTCTCTCTCTCTCTCTCTCTCCTCTATGCGCGAGCTATCGTGTGGTTTTGTCTGTTAGTCTGTGCATTATAGTATATGTATTTAGGTAAGGTGTGATGAAAAGACAGACCAGTTGGGGGAAGAGCAGTTTAGTGCTATTTGTCTGTGTATCTGGTGCACGCCACAGAGATAGAAAAGGTAGATTTGTTCGTCTATAGGTCTCTGCCGTGTGTTGTTTGTCATTTTCAGAATCAATTTTTGCCCTTTCTTCATCCATATTGTACGTCTGCGTTTTACAAAACTTACCCTACGTGCCTGGGTCAACTGCCCCAGAATCAAGGAGAGTTCGCGATACACGGTAGGGAACCTCTTCAGTCATGTACAGCCTGCAGTCTGAGTGAGAGTTTTGTTTCGTGCTTTTGTTTTTATTATTTGCTTTCATTTTGTGCGTTTGTTTTGTTTCAGTTTGTGTCGTTTTGGGGTTGGATTGGTTTTTTGTTTTGTTTTGTTTGTTTCGGTTTGTTTCATTTCATTTCATAGTTTTCATTTTATCTTGTCTTGTCTTGGCTTGTCTTGTCTTGTCTTGTCTTGTCTCTTTTTGTTTTTTGATTTGCGAGGGTGGTGGAGCTTTTTGAGCTGTCGGTGCTGGATTTTTTTGCCGTATGTTCTAAGAGGGGCTTTCTGAAATAACTTCCACCATGAATGAAATGTTTCTACTCGTGTGATCTTCCTAACCCATAAGGTCTGTGCGTAGATAGAAGACGACCGTAACAGTTAAATCAAGTTTTAAATGTCAAAAACAAAATCAACTATAATGAATGATTGAAACTGATTGAGTCTTGGTGAATTCATTGATGTTTCCCTTTATCTAGCGAATATGCCAGTCCAGCAAATACAAACAACCTGTCAGGTCAATATTGTCCGTTGATGTCAGATGGCCACATAAAAAAAAAAAAGACAGACAAACAAGAATCTTCTAAACAGCGAAAAGTGTTAATATTATGCGTGAAGTCCGATATCTGTATTTTTTCATTCTGTTTTATCAGAATTAATTGCATTGGCCTGATTTAAAATTCCTTATATGGTGGAGTTAACTGATAAATGATAAAATTACCTTCCATCATGGGTTAATTATAATTGGCCAAAATCCAGGGCAGTTTCTTCTCGCCCCATCGTTGGTGGTGCACTCTTCGGGATGTATGTGGCTTGCCTTGATATTTTGTCATTCAATCACTGTTTTAATTCATCAAACAAGGAATTCACTGATCAGTAGCAGGTTGTCGTGGCATTGTGTCCATCATTCAGAAAACTGTCCAAGTGCACTCTGAATTCTTATCCGTTGTTTTGCTGAGGGTTTTATGTGGGCATAATAGGATAGCTGCTGTGTTCAGTCTACCAATCAATAATCACCAACCATAATGACTGTAGTGTTTGTTTTGATCATCACGGACATCATTTTCTCTTCAGTGTGTCGTTATCATGATCGTCGTCATCATCGTTTTCTTTGTCAATCATCATCATCATTTATCATATCATCATCATCATCCATGGCCATCATAATCAATCATCTTCATTCGTGGCGTCAAACGGACGGCGTCCGTCATCATGATCGTCGTCGTTCGTCCGTCGTCGCTATCAGTATCATCTTCAACATCTTCATCGACATTTGGACTTCCGCATTAATCACACCATCAACGTCATGTGTGTGGAAAGATGTTGGACGAACAACTTGGGCCCATGTCAGTAATCTCGTTAACTCCCGGTGTGCTGGTCGCTCCAAGTCACGCGCCAACAAGGGGAAAGTATGTGCAGCGTGTAGGTCCACCCAAGACCTTTTTTTTTTTTAACAGAATTGGGTGGAATGTGACCAGTCATGGATGTCGTGATTGTAACGCATTTGCCTGCTGTGTGCACCTGTAGTGTGGTGTTCAGGCCTCTGTGGCGTTCGTATTGTTGTTTGACGTTTCTGTAGTACTTTGCTTCATCTATTCCTTCCTGGCGGCGCAGTATCTCTGGCGATTGGCATCGACGACTAAAACCTGATTTGTGGGCTGGCTTTGAGTTGGCCCATTGGCGATAGTGGATAATCCCTGGATTTTCAATTCTTTACGAAGTGGTATCGTCGGTGCCAACGGTTGGTGTGGTTGTGCTCGTGGTCGGGTGTGATGCCTCGGGGCGGGTGTAGGGAACGTTAGGAGGTGCTCCATGTCCAAACACTGATCCTGAGCCCGTTGTTTCGCTGGTCTACTACTCATGCTCTTCAGTGGCTACCCGACTAGACGCTCAGCCCCCCAGGCCTCCGACGACTCTGTCTGAAGATGTATGTGGAGGATGCTCTTAAACACCTTCCAAGGCAAGGATTCCTGGTGGCTCTGCTCTTCTGCTTTCATTTTCCTCAACGCGGAGGTGTTGTGAGATGCCCGATCGTGTTGGACTGTGTATTTGCTGACATAGACTGCGTTGCGTTTGTGTTGTGTTGGTGTTGTTTGTGTTGTGTGTGTCGCGTGTCGTGTCGTGTCCCGTGTCGTGTCGTGTCGTGTCGTGTCGTGTCGTGTCGTGTCGTGTCGTGTCGTGTCGTGTTGTGTTTGTGTTGAGGTTTTACTGATATTGAATATGCTAAATTGGCATTTTAATCGTGTTGTGTTGTGGTTTACATTATATTGTGTTGTTTTGTGGTTTCCGTCGTACTGCATTGTGTTGAATTGAGCTACAGTTGTGTATTGTTTTGTGTTGAGTAACCATTGAGTGTGTTTGCATTGTACAGTCTTCTATTGTAGTATCGTGTTCTGTTTATTCCAAGACCTGACCAGCACGCTGGGTAATGTTTCAGTCAGATTATCGATCAAATCTCAATCATAATACTACCTGACTCCCAATTTTTTTCCTGCTTTAACACCTCGTCCATTTATTCATTCATCTGGCTGTAAACCCACGGATCGTGGGTTCAACATCTTAGCACCCGTGGTTGATCGTGTATCGGACTAGTTTGCACATAGATTCTGAGACTGTTTATACTGTGTTGTAATTGTTTTATGCACAATGTTTATGTCGTGTTGCTTTTTTGTGCTATCGCATTGCGTTTTGTTTCGCATATTGCATCGGTTGTAATTGTTTTACATTGTGTTGTGATGCATAACATGTGTATCACATAACGTTTGTTCTTGTGCTTCCCTTATTGCACGGATTTACTAAGCTGGATTGTGTAGTATAATTTTCTCCGTGGCAGCAGACTTTTTCTGCGCTGGTCCGGATTGTGGGCAGCTCCGTATCCTTAATTTCTTGTCTATGGAAGATGTACATGTGTATTTGCCTTGAGACTGGCTGGATAAAGCGCAAAAGTGGTGTGACTTTGGTGTAGAAAATGCTTAAGACAGGACGTTTAGTTCGTTCCCCACTCTTCTCCTAAAAATTTAGAAGAGGTGGTTTGGAGGCCGAAAGGCAGCTAGTTGTTAGGCGGAGAGGGTTTGCTGGTTTTGCAGAGCCGGAAGATAGCTAGTCTCTAGAGTGGAGAGAATAGCTGGTATCTGGGTCGAGAAAGTAGCTGGCTTCAAGATCAATAGGATAGTGGGTTTCTAGATCAAGAGGATAGCTGGTTTTCTAGATCAAGAGGACAGCTGGGTTTCTTGATCGAAATGACAGTTGGTGTTTCTGGATCGAGCGAGGATAGCTGGCTTCTAAAATCGGGAGGATGGATAGCTGTTTTTTTTTTCTTTCTAGTGTCGAGAGGATAGCTGGCTTCTAAATCGGGAGGATGGATAGCTTGGTTTCTAGGGCGAGAGAGGATAGGCTGGCTTCTGAATCGAGAGGATGGAATAGCTGGTTTCTAGGTCGAGAGGATAGCTGGCTTCTTAATCGAGAGGATGCTGCTGGTTTCAAGATCAAGAGGTTACCTGGTTTCTAGGTCGAGAAGGTAGCTGGTTTCAAGATCAAGTGGGTAGGTTTTCCAGGTCGAGAGGACAGTTGTTTTATAGGACGAGAGGATAGCTGGTTTCAAGATCAACGAGGATAGCCCTGGTTTCTAGGTCGAGTCAGGGGTCAACCTGGTTTCAAGATCAAGTGGGTATGTTTTCCAGCTCGAGAGGATAGTTGGGTTTCTAGGTCGAGAGGGTAGCTGGTTTAAAGATCAGCAGTGGGTAATTTTCCAGGTAGAGAGGATGAAGCTGGTTTCTAGGACGAGAGGATAGCTGGCTTCAACAAGATCAATAGGATAGCTTGTTTCTAGGTCGTGAGGATAGCTGGGTTTCCAGGGCGAGAGGATAGCTGGCTTCAACAAGATCAATAGGATAGTTGGTTTCAAGGTCGAGTGTGGTAGCTGGTTTCCAGGGCGAGAGGATAGCTGGCTTCAACAAGATCAATAGGATAGTTGGTTTCAAGTCGAGTGGGTAGCTGGTTTCCAGGGCGAGAGGATAGCTGGCTTCAAGATCAAGAGGGACAGCTGATTTTCTAGGACAGAGGATGGGGTTGTTTTCAAGATCAAGAGGATAGCTGGGTTTCTAGGTCGTGAGGATAGCTGTTTTCAAGGTCGAGAGGTAGCTGGTTTATAGGCCTAAAAGAATTAGTATTTTCTAGGTCGCGGGATATAACATTTTCTAAATCGAATGGAGCAGTTTGGGATTCTTGGTCAATTAAGGTGGCTGATGTTTAGGTAGATTATGTATCTTGTTTCTGGCCCGATGTAGTGGCTGGTTTTAAGCCCATAGGTGTAGTTTCGGTGTTGATAGGGCTTTAGCTATTTGTACGCGAAGAAGATTAGCTGGTCCCCTTCCTAGGCCAAGAGGGCGAGAGAGACCGCCTTGACTGTTGGCAGTTCCGTCTTTGTCTGATCCTTTGTCACTCTTTTTCTTGCCCCTCTAGCTGCTCTCTCTCTGCTCCGTTTTCTCCTCTCTCTCTCTCTCTCACTCTCTCCTCCCTCTCTCATCTCCTTCTCTCTCTCTCTGACCCCTCTCATCTCTGACTCTCTCCTCTCTCCCTCTACCTCTC
>JADBJO010024762.1:10000-24717 GCA_016801955.1 Conus betulinus
GTGTGTGTGTGTGTGTGTGTGTGTGTGTGTGTGTGTGTGTGTGTGTGTGTGTTGTGTCTTTCATTTAATGTCTATCCACTAATCGTGATATTAGACGATTAAAAATCAGACAAAGAAAAGTGTGTGAGTAAGATAGTAAGACTAGTGCATGACTGAAAGTTATGGAGTTCCAAGTATGTATGCGTGTACACATATGGGTGTTTAGGCGGTATTTTAACATATATTTGATTACGGAAATAAGTATAGCTACACTATAGAAATAATACAGAAAACTGACCCCCCCCAAAAAAAAAAAAAAAAAATAAATAAATAAAAATAAATAATAAAAAAAAAAAAAAATAAAAATAAATAAATAAAAATAAAAATAAAAAAAGAAAAGAAAAGAAAAAGTGCATATATAACAACAAAATCAGTTAACAACCAAACCCCCACCCCCTTCCTTTCCCTCCTTCTCTATCCCCTCTCCATCCCTCCCCCTCCATCACTTTTATATGAAAAAGAAATTCAGATACTGTAATGACCAGTTGGACTGATCTCTAAACTTACGAAGAAGTTTAAGGTAAAGCTGGTGAATTGAATATAATGTGCGAGTTATTTTGCAACAAAACTGGAATAAGTATTTTCAAGTTCTCATATGAAAGAATATGATTAGGAGTTATTTTTGTTTCCAGAAATACAAAACACGTTTTTACATATCTTGTGTGTGTGTGTGTGTGTGTGTGTGTGTGTGTGTGTGTGTGTGTGTGTGTGTGTGTGTGTGTGTGTGAATATGCACGAGTTCACACATACAGGATAGGAGATCGAAGAATGAAAATTTGAGTTTGACGAGAAAGATCGAGAGGGAAAGTACAACATACACACAACTAGAAGATCAAAAACTACGAACGTTTTTCTTTTCTTTTAATCAAGTCATTATCAGTTGTCATGCACGCATTGAATTTGAATAGTCATTATTTCTCTTCTTCTTCACGGTCCTTGCGATGATGACACTCCTTGTGTTGTCTCACGTCCCCATTGACGTTCATCTCTGTGATGGCCTCACTCTCCATGGGATTCTCATCGATGTCTTCGCTCACCTCGGTCTCGGATATGCCTACGGCTTTCTTCTCTGTCACGGTGTCGTCGCCCGCCTCGTTCTCTTCGTGGACTGAAGGAGTCCCTTCTCCTTCTGTTTTCAGTCGAATGACGACTGCGTTGTCTTGATCTTGAGCGAGATCTGCTGATCCGACGTTATCTGAAGGTTTTCGTTCCAACATGTCTCTGGTGAAGTCGTCATACACATCCCTCTTCCTGTTGGACAACAAACGTTTTCGTTGTAAGTGCTTGCTAGTCTCTGAAGATAAAGAGCAAAGAGATTGGGGGAGAGGTGAGGGAGTGGGCTGGGGTGGGGGGGGGGGGGCAAGGAAGGATGGGGAGAGAGAAAGGGGAGGTGAGAGGGGTGGCAGGAAGGAGAGGGGTGGCAGTGATGGGGGGTATTTGTCACAAACTAAGAATGAAACACTGACACAAAAGCCGAGCTCAGTCATAACATGAACTGGCAGATGCAAGTGGTAGCTACACACACAGGCTGATCTTGTTTACTTGACCACGATAGCCACTGAAAGATTTTGTTTTGTCATTACGAGGAAAAAAATATTATGCTAATCTGGTCACTTTGTGAGTACATGTAAATATGTCGCACATGAACAATTTGTGCTGCATGTCTAATTGTCCATAGTGTTGACGGAACACATGGCAATAAATTTATGAAGAGATATGGACACATCTTTGCAACAACAAAAAATGTCTTTTTCTATTCAATATCTTCAGTTTGGGAATAGTTCTGGCTGGATAGTATGGCACTTCAGAGTTTATCTAGACCGATTTTCACAAGTACGAGCGAAATGGTGTTCCTGTTCCAATTCTCATGATCATCTTGGCACAAGTCTCCTTTGAATAATCGTTTCACAAAGATTTGCGATGCATTATTGCAGTTTAACTTAACCATGGTTCAAGAAGCCCAAAGCTATCACTGGGTCATGAAAACAAGTCATGGAAGCAATGCCAAATTCGCAAGGGCGAGTGGGAGAGACTGAAGGAAAGAGAGACAGAGGTAAAAAGACGTGGCGACACGGAGAGCGAGGGAGAGAAAAACTCACAGTGTTCGAACCGGAGCTGAAGCATGAGCTATTGCCGGTCCATAGCCTGGAGAAGCTTGGGGAGGATATCCTAAAAACAGAAATACAGTTCTTCGTTTCCAAACCGTTCATGGTTATCAACATTATTTAATATCGACAAAAAGTCAGAATCAGAGAGAGATCTGGGGCTACGTGTGTGTTACGGAAAAAAAAAACGAAACCGTTCATTTTGCAATGTACCAAAACAGACTTAAAGCTGAACAGTACTTAATTAGTCATTACCAAACAGCGTTATTCCATGCATGAACACAGTGCCACACAACACACAAACGCATACACGCACGCACGCACGCACGCACACACACACACACACACACACACACACACACACACACACACACACACACACACACAGCAGACCTGCCTACCCCCTAAACTCTAAATGAGTAGTTTTTAGGCCAAAATGAGTAGTTTTACAGCAAAATGAATAGTTTGCACAGCAACTGTTTTTTTTCATAATAACATTTCACATTGGGCCATGTGTTTTGCTTGCTTATGTTGTGTGTGTGTGTGTGTGTGTGTGTGTGTGTGTGTGTGTGTGTGTGTGTGTGTTTTCAGGTGCACAACCATCTGTGGGGGGGGGGGGGGGGGGGGGGAGTGAGTGGTGTGTGGTAGTGACAGAGAGAGACCATGTATGGCTCTGACTTTATTCTGTCTTGGAGATTACTGGACGTTTGAGCTGCCATCTGCGTAATGTCTGCTGTTGCCTGGAGTCTTTGGGCAATTTTGGAGTCAGAAAACAGATTCCATGGCTGTTGTCAAGGTGTACGATGTTGCGATGGGCCAATTTGAATCAGCCATTGTCTGGCAAACCATTGCTTCTGCTCTCATACTCGAGCGCTCAAAGTTCTTTCTGTTTCATCTTCATCAGTGCTTTTGCTGGTTGTCACAAACGTACTCCATTTTGCTTGGCTTTCCATCTCCCTCAGCTAAATGTTTATGTGACACACTCTGAGATGCGCTTGCAGTCAAAAAAGGTAGTGCTCCGGAGAGAAAAATCGTGTTTGCACAGAGTACACTGCGCGAAATGTTTTCCTTTTCTTGATGCTATGAGGAATGCAAATTGTTCCAGATTGCATGGCAGAAATGTCTGTGTGATGCAGTCTTGGCCTTTTGGGCAATGTTTTTTTTTTGCTGTATTGGAATCCTGTGAATCCAGAATTGTATCATCGAACAAGTGTATTCGTTTTGTGAGTTCAGTGTTCGCCATTTCGGGAGTGTGAAGTCGGCTGCGTTCAGTATTATTGTCACAGTTTGCCCTCCGCCCGCTTGGGTTAAGTTAAGACTATCACAGCAAGAGAGTAGCAGCCCACGCGTGTGGTGTTGTTGTTCTGAACGCACTCTTAGCTTGCATGCAACAGGCTTCAAAGGTGCTGCGGACTTTGTCCCTCGCTTCACTAGCGCAGCTTCCTCGCTTGTTTTCTTTTCATCAGTTGGCCAACTCTGAATTACGTAGTTGCATTCCAAAATACATAGCTACGTAATCTGACAAAACATGTGTAGTTTTCTGGGGCCAAAACATAGTGTAGCCAGCTCTCTCTCTCTCTCTCTCTCTCTCTCTCTCTCTCTCTCTCTCTCTCTCTCTCTCTCACTCTCACTCACACACACACACACACACACACACACACACACACACACACACACACACACACACACAACTGAAGAGACAAAACGTCAGAAATGTGCAGAATTCGCACAGACTATCCAAGCAATACAAAATCCGTTGAATCCTGGCCTACCTGGCATAGGCACAGTGGGATAACCAAAGCCTGGGGGTGGAATGGTGGGTGCTGCCAGACTGACTGGAGGTAGGTATGATGACACTGGCAACCAGGCTGCTCCATGAGAGGGCAGGGTGACTGGCACCGGTGGGTAAGTCGGAGCTGCAACATCTGGACCAGCCTGTAGCCGACGTCCTGACCGAGGAGAGATCCGACAAGGTATCAACTGTGGCGACTGCGGCGGAGCGCGCTCCTGCTGTGAAGACAACACTTTTCCCTCTGTTTGCTCCGTGACGTTTATACCCAACAGCATCTGTGAAGGCAGTCACAGCCTGGCGGAGTGATACGTTGTTGCAATGATTTGCTCACCGCACTCGCCGCAGTTGGGACACTTGCGCTCTTCTGTTTTCAAGAGAGCATCACGGATGCCTGGAAAAAAAAAAGATGACAATCCTATGCATAATCCCATAATGAATAGAGCCATGAACATCAAGATACTTGTATTGCATTATTCCTTCAAACCGGTTAATGCTGTTTAGTCTGAAGAGATAAAGAATAAGAAGGGATCCTAAAAGCAGTGACATGGCAATGCCAGTTTCACTTCTGATAGAAATCACCAATCTGAAGTTGTGCGTACATCAGCACTGGTTACGGAGAAAAGCTGGAGAGTAGGGGGGGGGGGGGGGGGGATGTTGATGAAATTTAAACGAAGATTCCATGTCAAGGATGGGAACACATTGCTTCAGTGACTAAGAATCTTCAAAATACACTGTCAAACATGTATAACACAACAATACGTACATTTATCACAGTAGCTGTTCCCACAGCAAGCAATAATTGCAGCATCCATCATCAAGTCATTGCAGAGGAGACATTTAAGCTCCACAGGTATCTGGAGCTCTTCTGGCTCTGTCCTTTCCTGCTGAGGGAGAAGCGGAGGGTGTTCCTTTTCACCTCTTTATATGCTTGTCTGCAACAAAAGAACGACCACCAAGAAATCATGCTATGTCCCTATTGAACCAACGTTAGTACGATTACAAACACCCAGATTGCAGTCTTCTTTATTTCTCTATTTTTCATTTACATGCTAAGTAGTTCTGAAAGTATCAAGGACAAGAACAAGAACAAGAACACCAATAAAAACACAACAACAACAACAAACAAAAAACGACGACGATAAGAAAACAACACACACACACACACACACACACACCACACACACACACACACACACACACACACACACACACACAAAGGTGCATAGCACAGCCAAAACATTTTGAGGGATTCCGGAAAAATGGATTTAATTTTTAAATATCAATAATCTCATGATTCAAACTGTTCTGAGTTATACGAATAACGAAACAGCGCTTATTGTATACATTCGACAGTTACTACTACATTACATTAATCTGTGACATATTTGCTATCCTCAAGGAGCTTAATTTGTTTTAAAAAAAAAGGAGAGAGAGAGAGAGAGAGACCGACCGACGAGACAGACAGACAGACAGAGAGAGAGAGAGAGAGAGAGAGAGAGAGAGAGACCGACAGACAGACAGACAGACAGAGAGAGAGAGAGAGAGAGAGAGAGACCGACCGAAAGACAGACAGAGAGAGAGAGAGACAGACAGACAGAGAAAGAGAGAGACAGAAAGAGAGAGAGAAAGAGACAGAGAAAGGCAGGAAGAGGGACGATTTTCTTCCACGTAGGCATCCCGTCAAGACATTTTTTTTTTTTTCAGACTGCTTACGGCATACTGGGGAGGTAACTTACCTGGAGGACCCACAAGCTGTTTTGGACTGTGTCCCAGCCACTGTCACCTTGTCTGTTTCTGCGGCCTTGGCACTGGCCTGGTCGGTTTTCTGTCAAAGACAGTGCAGCAGCTGTATGTCAGTTTCCCAACCAGTGGGGCAATCAAGGTACAGAAATGGACGTTTCTTTTTAACTGTCCATGTTCTTTATTTACTTGAGCGGTGTTGTGTGTGTGTGCGCGTGTGCGTGTGCGTGTGCGCGCGCGCGCGAGTATTTCCCGGCAGACAGTTTTACCCAGACACTATCCTCACAAAAAAAATATTATGATTTAATCATTTCGAACAGGAGCAGTGTGTGTGTGTGTATGTGTGTGTGTGTGTGTGTGTGTGTGTGTGTGTGTGTGTGTGTGTGTGTGTGTGTCGGTGGAGGTGGGGTGGGGGGTGGGGGCGGATTGCATTAATTCAATTTTTGGAATAATTCCAAGATATGAAAATAAAAAGCGTACGTCCACACAGAATACTCTGAGATGTCAAACTAACAACCATACCTTCTCGCCTCAGAAGAGTCAAAAGCCGCATAGAACTTAAAAAAAAAAATGTAAAACCACTATCATTCCACCATTAGTATATCAAGCAGCGACCTACCATAACTATACACACACCATTCAGTTTCTTGCTCAGAGCCGAATTTTTGGTAAAAAAAAGTAAAACCACTATCATTCCACCATTAGTATATCAAGCAGCGACCTACCATAACTATACACACATCATTCATTGTCTTGCTCAGAGCCGAGATTTTTGGTAAAAACTACATCAGAAGCGACAAAACTATTCTGATTCTGTTATTACATCACACACTGCTTTCACTTTTAGACAATATGCACCATTGCTCACACTTAAATTTCACATTAATAAACATGTTACCAAAAGATAAAAAGACAGCTTTCAACACGTACTGCTTTTTTGCAGCTTCCAGCTTGAAAAGCTCCCTGAACACACACACACACACACACACACACACACACACACACACACACACACACCAGAAATTATTTTCACATTTTAAAACTTAGATGCCTATAACATAAGATCCCAAGCACAATGACCAATTCCACTTATAAAACACTTGTGGCACTATATTCGCCAGTTCTAGAACTTTTCATCTTACTTTAACCGCCGAACAAAAATGATCTCAACCACGGAATGAAAAAGCAAAAAAAAAAAAAAAAAAACCAACAACAAAAAATGCTTAAATGTAATACCTCACGCACAATGATAGGCAAGTCGCATTTTACAGACACTCCATTCGTATTAAAGTTTTATTATGTAAAAACCAACACCAACCAGACAACCAAACCTATGAACTGAAACAGTACATGAAAACCTATCTGGAAATAAATAAATGGTGTCAGTTTCACCTTACAGTACAGTTTTGTTTTCAATTTATAACTCGACTGTGCACTTCATTATACTATATTAATTTTTTCATAATGCAGACCACACATAACTTGTAATGGAAATATATTAATCATGCTGTAGTATACGGTGTATGTGCATGTACAAAGTGTTATCTAAGTCAAACCGCGATCCTTTCACTGACAAGTGGTTCTGACAAAGACGTCTTTGCAGTGTTCTTTCAACTGAAAAGTGAAAAAGATAGAAGAACAAAAACGTTAATTGCTGTTACTGTTCTAATCAATCTGTACTGAAAATTCTGTACATTGGTGTCTACAGACCTGCTCACCCTAACATTGCTACTAACACTTTTCAACAAAATCAACGTATTTTCTACACAAACTATGTACACGTTTCCTTTTTCTTGTTGGGGGAGAAAGGGGTGGGGGGGTGGGGGAAGGGGGGGGGGGGCGTCTTCCTTTTTTTAAGTGGGAGAGGGCAGAAAAACGTATGTTTGTTTGTGTCTGCTTTGATGCAACAGACGGGAGAGGGAGGCCTGATCCTATAGCCTCTGTAGTAGAAAAAGGTTCCGCCGACACAAATTACTTTGAAGCCTAATTCATCAGCATCTTTTATGGGCTCTTAACTGTTTGTTTTTATGTACATTTCAGGGATTGTGGTCTCCACTTGTCTACCCATTCTTACACATTCGTGAGACTAAATGCCTGAGTGGTAATTGCGCTTGTGATTCAACCCAGACACCATGCTAAATCCACGATTGTAATCACCGCTAAAGGACTTTGCCTCTGGAATTTTCCTTTTTTTTTTAAGAAATGATTCGTCATACTCGTCGCGAAAATGTGAAAATTCGTCGAAACTGTGTGGGAAAAACAGCTCTGCTGCAAACAATTAAAAAACATGTCAATGCTGCGTTTAATGCAAACGATTCATACCAGGGGTAGAAAAATGAAGAGAATTTGAGTAGGTGAATGGCCAAACTGACTGTGTACCAATCACATACGAGTTCCAGGTATTGGGTAATTTTTTTTTTGATGAAAGAAGGAGGTTATTTGTGACTGAAACACGCAATACTAACACATGATTTTCTCTACTCCAAAGTACGGTGTTGCATGCATTTGTCACCATGTTTAGCAGGTCATCCATGCGTACCTCCTCATGCAAATGGGAATAGTTTAACCTGGCACACGATTGCTTTTTCTTTCTGCTAAAACGTCATATACATACAAATAATGACGTAGTCAGCATGGCCATTTTAGTATCCTGCCCACCACCACCCCTCCACCATCATCAACACCATTGCCCGGCTTACACTAGAACCTAACATTTAGGAAAATCATTTTGTACACCAGTGCACGCAAAAACATTGCATTCATCTTGCAAAATTACACCCCCCCCCCCTCCCCTACTGTGCATTTCGTGTTGGGTTCTATATATACTTAATGCACAGGTATATAGTAACACCAAGATTGCTTATTGGGTGAAGAAAATTTACGCATAGATTCATGATTGTTTAACTTAAAGGGATTCAATGCCCTTGGAAAAGGTTTTTGGATTGGTTTTTAAGAATTTCTCAAGTAGCTTATGTACCTCGAAAATACCATCTATAATTAAACATTAAACACACGTAAAATCGACTTTAAACCAGCAGAATTTCAATATTTCACAAGTGTGGTTTACACATCATCTAAATGTGTTTCTAAGATGATAAGCTATGATGACTAAAACAAACAGTGTAAAAACAGGCTGGTAGCAGATATATTTGTAAAACCCACCTACCAGCTTTATTGATGATTGACATGCTTAATATTGGCTGTGAAAAAGAACAGCATAGCTGCTGAAAGAGAACCAAGCTGGAATGGAAACAATTACTGAACACTAAAATTGAAAGTCTCTTTACCACGACTTTTGGGTGCCATTGGCAGCGACAATTTTGGCAGGGGACGCGTAGCACAATTAAACTGCTGTGACGGGGGATAAGTTCCTCGTTGTTCTCGTATGCTACACAAAAAACACGGGAAAAAAAGAGAATTAGCCATTCGAAAAGCTGACAGGATACGGGGAAATAAGACAGTAAGGGAAATATGGGGAAATAAGAGAGTAAGGGAAATGTGGGGAAATAAGACAGCAAGGAAATATAACAGTAAGAAAAAAAACAGACAATCAGAATATATCTCAGTTAAGGGTATCATTGTTTGTAGAACATGGACTATTTTCAACCAAACCCTGATTATGATGGCTTCAGAGGACTACAGAGGGACGTGTGAACAACTCTCTCTCTCTCTCTCTCTCTCTCTCTCTCTCTCTCTCTCTCTCTCTAATCAAAGATAAAAGGCAAAGGTTGTGATATATTTTATTATGTGTTTCTGGACACCAAGAAACGCCTTAACTACACTGGTCAGCTAAACTACCAGACCTGATGTCAAAAACAAAGAAGTATTTTCTTTGTTTATTTGAAACTAACAAAATTACATAAATTACATTACTGACTGAAAAGAAATTTAAGCAACAATAACACTGCACTCAATGAAACTGCCAGTTACACCGCTACAAGCCACTTCCACTGCTGCTATGGAGACGCGTTTACTTTAAAACTTCTCTTTGTGTACTTTTCAACAAAAATGAGCATGTTTTTTTCTCAGTCAGTGTGTCTTATTTTTTTTTTTTTTTTGTGAAGGCAGCAGGGTGGTGGTGGTGATGGGGCATTTGGTTCGGTTTACACTGCCTTCACCCAGCACAAATATCTCCTGAGTGATAACACTGGATCTGACACCCCGCGATGATAAAAAGTATGTTCTTTCTAACACAAAATATTTTCAGTCCCCACTTATCAGATTTCGGTACAGACTCATGCTCTTTCGCCAGTTGTTGTCCCCCCCCCCCCCCCCCCCCCCCCCCCCCCCCCCCCCCCCCCCCCCCCCCCCACACACACACCACACACAATACACACACGCACCTCGAAAGCTTCAGGGCATATTGTCGAAGAAGCAAATACAGTCTAGTGCATGGAAGTTACAGTTGTCGCTCTTTGGTCGAAGCTTCTCCTTCCCCCCCCCCCCCCCCCCCCCCCCCGCTCCTCCCCCTCCCCCACCTTCCACTGCTACATTTATATCTGCAAATGCAATTACTGCTGGAAAAAAACTGTTTTCAACATACTTTTTTTTTCTAGTTCCTCGTATTCGTTTCATTTTCACCAAACATGTACAAACTACAGAGAAATCGGCTGGATAAACAGATCTGTTTTCATTGTCAGTTCTAAAGGAAATTCAACACTAAAAACAAGATCAATAAAGCACAGTCACTGGAATCAAACAAGATTTATCTCTAAGTTCACATGCTTTTTTTCACTTACATAGCATGCAATACAATCACAATAGTGGGACATATGTGATACTACTTATGAAAACCATGGACGTGAAAATCATTGATACGGGTCCAATTTCACGTTTTGTTTGAAGAAATAACTGAAAAAAACGCGCGCACACGCACACACACAGCACCGGAGAGAGAGAGAGAGAGAGAGAGAGAGAGAGAGAGAGAGAGAGAGAGAGAGAGAGAGGAGAGGTGGAGCGTATTATTACACGTGTAAACCTATGAGGTGCCTTCATCCCAAGTCATTAAACTCTAAGACTGTACGTGACAAGCGGCTGGCAACTATCCCTACCCTCACATGCACAGTCACATCTCATCCCGCGAGCTGATAGTGATCTAACACCTCAGCTCGCGATCCCAAACTCGACCAAATCATTCCCGTTTATCGCCAAAATACCGGGCATACATTTTATTTCCTCCTGAAATACCACAGTGAAACACAACAATCTTGCGTTTTTTCAAAGTTTTCAAATAAATCTTTGGTGGTCTTGGGTCTGAAATTTTTACGTTCAAACTGATTTGGTCTCATGAACAACTGAAGTGATTTTAAACTTGACCAAAACCAAATTTTGAAATAATTGAAAGTAACTCTGCCGGTTTTCTTGGACAAATATTACAAAACAAAACACGACGCGTGCAGACCTCTTAGGTCTTCTCCAGGCAAGATAAACAACATTCAGCACAATGAAAACGAAGAACGAGCTATCACCTTCTCAAATTCGGCGCAAGGTGGTCGTTGAATTCAACTTGTGTTCATGTTAATCGGCGGAGTTACTTTAAACTCCTTTTAAATTCGTTTAAGTTTCAGCCTGCAGTCACCTCACTACGAAATTGACCAAATCAGCTCTGTTGGTCCGAGAAGTCGCGACACATTCTTTCGTAAATAGTTACACTTTTAAATAATCTCAATTTTCTGTGCATTTCATATGGGTCATGTAGCTGCCATTGCTTGATGTAAATCAAAAGCATACACCGTTGAAGAAATACTGCTTAATCATCACCGATTCCAGTGACGTAAATGGCTGTGTGTATGATGAGTACACAATCTGTGCTTCTCATTTGTAAGACAACAACAATGGAATAAACCTGTATGCATTTCTGGAATGCATTGTGGGTTTTCACACCAGCACCTCCCACTCTCCCCTGCTTCCCAACACTACCCAGCACCATAGTTAAGCTAGGCGCTGATGCTTATCCTCACAACGAGAACTGATACAGCACATCAAATGAAAAACACATCTCGTTTTCACAAAGGATGGATGGAATGAATACATATACACATACCTTTGCCAGTTTCAGCATTTGTAATTACAAGCTCACTGTCTCTGTAGTGAAGCCGTTTCTGGGCGAAAATCTCTCTCTTTACGTCACCCACACAGAGATACGTAGGCCGTCAAACTTGACATCTTGATATTCAAGACTGCTCTTGAACCTGTAGTGAACCAGCGACATCACAGCACACTGAAAGCAAAAAAAAAAAAAAGGTGAGTGAGTTTTTGGTTATTATGATAAATAATCATATACTTTTTATTAGTAGTGTGGAATTATGACGACTCAGAATTCATGCATACTTGGATGAGGAAATAAAATATATCTACACACTTCCCCTTTTGATGCTTATACAGAGCTTCTGGTTGTTCCGAGCCTAATGTTTTACATCCAAACTCCATTTATTACACTTGACACAGATTTAAACCTCATTCTCTCAAGTAAGACCTAGCTGCAATGATAGTGTACGTGCAAGCGTGTGTGTGCGCGTACGTGCGCGCTTGTGTGTGTGTGTGTGTGTGTGTGTGTGCGTGCGTGCGTGCGTGCGTGCGTGCGTGCGTGTGTGTGTGTGTGTGTGTGTGTGTGTGTGTGTGTGTGTGTGTGTGTGTGTGTGTGTGTGTGTGTGTGTGTGTGTGTGTGTGTGTGTGTCACTGTGTGTGTGATTGTCAGCTATTTCCATCGAATATGAAAAAAGGACAGTCAAATTCTTAGAACAACTCCTAGTGGATCCGCCAAAAAACAGGATAAATAAGTTACAAGACAAAACGCAACGCGTTTCGACCTCTTAGATCACCTTAGGCAAAATAAGCAACGTTCAGCGCAATGAAAACGAAGACCGATTTTTTCATTCAACGTCCCATCTTGCGCCGAATATTAGAAGATACGTGATCGCGCGTTCCTCGTTTTCACTGTCCGGAACGTTGTTTGTCTTGCCCGAAGAAGACCTAGAAGGTTGAAACGCGTCGTGTTTTGTCTGGTAACTTGTTTGTTTTTTTTTTTTTTTTTTTGGTGGACTCTCTGGAAGTTATTCTTAAGATTTGTTTTAAATTTCCGCCGGAAGTCATCAAACTTCGAAACTAGAACAATAGAATTGAGGCTGGTTGGCGTGTGGCCAATGAATGGATGACATTGACTTGGCAACGTAAGTATCGGAATGTTCAATTATTGACAGCAGTCTCCCCTTTAAACATCTCTTGGCCAGTCGGGCGGACACAACAGTGTGTCAGCTTCAGTGATTTTAGTTGCACCGACTGATGAGAGAACTGACTGATCAAGCAGGGGAACGCTGGCTAGTTTTTTCCGAACCTATCTTTCTTGTGTTTACAGGCGTGTAACCAGATTATCAGAATGTTGTCTTTCCTGGTTAATTAAGAGCAAACGAAGAAAGGGGCTTCGATTATGAGATTATCTGACATTTTTGTATGATACAATACATGTGTTGTGTAGTGACGGGTCGGGGCTCGGAGTCAAGTTGAATACAATCTCATTTTTTTTTTTTAATTTATGAAATGTTATTGATTTCCCGTCACCTTTGTGCAGGCCGGATGTGAGTGACAGAGTGCACGTGCCTATGCCAGTTTGTTTTGTAGTTATTGTTTAAGGGTATGATAATCATATTGGTGACTGTAGTGATTATAGTGGATTGACAGTAGTGCTTAGTGTAAGGGGTGAAATAAAAAAAAAAGTGGGGGTGGCGATTGTGTTGATGATAGTTATGTATGGGTAGTTATACGTGGGGGTATGGCTAATGCTAACAATGATTGGAAAGGACAGTGGTTAGTGGGTGATAAGCTGTCATTGTTGGGGGGAAAAGTGGAGGTGGAGAGGGCAATGGGGGAGGGAAGCTCCTATCTCACCGCCCACAGATACTCATGAGGAAGGGGGGGGGGGGGGAGGGCAGATGAAAAAATAATGCATACTGTATTGTTGGAAAAATAAACAGCACTGTTGGATGGTGTTCATTGTAGTAGGTGAAATAATGTGTCGGCATTAATATGATCGTGCTGGTTCAGAAGCGATAGAAATGATCAATGAGAAAAGGTGTATCATGTGTCAGGGGGAAACAACAACAACAAAAAAGTCACATAAAAAGGAGGAGAAAAAAATGTAAACTGTAGTATGGGTGGATAATGATCATAATGAGACAAATTGTGAGAAGTGAAGTGCTGCTTTGCCTGCCGCAACACGCTGCCCCGGAGCTGAACAGGGGTCAGGGGTATGCAGTTGGGGTACTAAAGCGACTTTACATCTCTTCAGCTATCTTTTCGTTGTCCCTATTAAATCTTTCTTTATTTCATCTTACGCCTCTGTGCACACAGGTCAATAATAGTCCAACAATGACGGCTGACCTACAAATTTGAAGATTGAAGAGACTAGAGATCCCCACTTAGCAAGGGAAGCAACTTTTCCGACCAGCGCTATCCAGTATCCTAAAGGGGCCGTACCTTTGTGGTGGTCGTGGCTCACTGAGAGCGCAACACGCGCCCGTGCCTCAATGGGACAGCCCGCCACGGCCTGATTGGCCGAACAAGAAGAGGGAACGTCACTGGACGCCGAGAGCACCGGGGACTGGCCGACCATGCAGGCCAGTTTTATAGGGGCCACACGTCACATCAGGATTTTGCTCTAAATCACTATAATTGAAATCCATGTATGACGCATCCTTTTTGCGGACCCACCGTAAATAGGAAGCCAGTATTTCATATTAAACGGACCAGTTTGATCAGAGAGAACAGTCTCTGCACCAATCTTTTTTTTTTCTGTTTTTTTTTTTTTTAAACATTTGACTTCACTCAAATACATTGACCTTCACTTTATATCTGACGTCACATTTCCCGTTATCCTATCTTTGCGGCGACATGCAGGCAGTCCTCAAATCGTCCCATTACGCATTTTTAAACCTGTCTGTTAAAGAAAAAAACACCTGTCATTGTACCTTGATGCCATATCATAGAACCACTACCATCTAAAAAAAAAAACAAAAAAAAAAAAAATACACAAAAAAATAATCATG
>JADBJO010024763.1:2500-10000 GCA_016801955.1 Conus betulinus
CAGTAAGTTTTTGGGGTTTTTTTTTTTTTTTTTTTTTTAGCACACTCAGTCTATGCTGCATTGCCTAAGATGACAACTGAAGAAAGGGTAGATCAGTTCCTTGGTAATAAATGTTTGGTTTCACATATATTCCTTTCCCATCAGTTGTAGTGTGCGATATATTAATTTCAGGCACTGTGTTCAGATGACAGATTAGGAGAAAAATGATGGGGACAAGTTATCCAAAGGATTCTTGAACTTATTCCGAGTCACAATGAAATGAAGGCAAGCAGACTTTGAAACTTGTGATGTTTTAGGAGAGGAAGGAAACTTAAAACTTGTGTGGTTCAGCCTACCCTATTCTTGTGCCTATTTCAAACTCAAACTATGACCTCAGAAACGAGCAGTCAGGATAAAGACCTACTCTTGAAATAAAGACACATGCAACAAATGTGTACTACCACATGCTCGGAGAGAGAGAGAGAGAGACATACATGGACACTCATGTGTGTGTGGGTGCGCATGAGCATACACATGCACAAATTGTGTGTTTCTCTTTTTTGAAGTATTTTTTCTTCCCTAGTGTAATTTACTTACACAGTTTGGCCAGGCCTAACGTAACCCCTGACCGCCTATCGGTCGCAGGAGGGGAAGGGATGGAACGGCCGCGGTTTGTTTAAACAGCGCACTTCTGCTGACAGCTGCCAGCTTCCTCGCGCTTACCTGCCACAAGCTTTCCTCCCTACGCGTAATGTGATACTAGCTGTCTGGCTGATATAGTGTGTGTTGAAAAACAGGATGCTGTGTTTCTTCATTAATACTTTGCGCCAGAATGCAACGAACTGTGGTTGTTGATGTCACTGTAATGTGGGGTCTCTGACTGACAGAACGACACCAAACATGAATGGGTCTTCTTTCATACGCATTGCTGACAAGCACCACAAAGATTTGTCAACAAAAAACAATTGAAACAGACTAACGAACACACACAAAGTGAAATGAAATCGCAACTCAGTGGAGAGCATGCGTTCCTGAAGCTATCACGCTCAACCTCTAGCATATTGGACATGCATATCTTTCCTTCTAACTGACAGAAAATTAGTCGCGGTACTTCTACCTGACAGCCGGTACTTGGCCTGAATAAACAGTGTCGGGTCTGGTCAGCTTCACTGGGAACACTGGTTTCCCCACCACAGCCTAGGCATGTTTTGCTTGTTTATCTGCGTGCTCTACGTGCTTGTGAAGCATGCCGAAACTGATTCTATCACAGCCACACCATGCTTTTAGTAAAGCAAGATTTTAGCATGCCACACATGCAGATGTCAGTTATAAACAATGAAATGCTTCCTACCTGACCTTGTTCTTTCCCCGTTCAAATCATTTGAAACTGATGTCACATATACACACACCAATGCAAAATGTTGCCGCATTTTCATCTTCATGGTGAGCCTACTCACGACTGGGGGGGGGGGGGGGGGGAGAGAGAGAGAGAGAGAGAGAGAGAGAGAGAGCAGACACACACACGTACACACACACACACACACACACACACACACACACACACACACACACACACACACACACGCACGCACGCACGCACGCACGCGCGCGCGACGAGAGAGAGAGAGAGAGACAGACAGACAGACAGACAGAGAGAGAGAGAGCGCAAGATATTACAGCTTACTTACTATATCATCATAAAACACGCTTGGGTACTCACTTGCACACTCTTACTTATGTATGCAGAGAGAGAGAGAGAGAGAGAGAACACAACACAACAACAACAACAACAACAAACACACAACACACACACACACACACACACACACACACACACACACACACACACACACACACACACACGCACACACACACACACACACACACAGCAACAGCAAGAGAGAGAGAGAGAGAGAGAGGGAAGGAAAGTAATCGCTGGTAGGCCTAGAATGTCTCCTCTCGAGCAGTAGCACCACTCACATACACCAACAACATGCCGGATCCTGGCCACTTATGAAAACGAACTTCTCAATGGAAAAAAAAAAAAAAAAACCCTCAAGAACGCGGGATGAACCAAGTTATATCAAACGGCACAAAGCAGAATCACAACACACAAAATCACACACACAGTTAATTATATGGAATGTGGAAGAATAATAATCCGTAAAGCACAACAAGAACAGCACAGCATGAGAACACATGCGCTCACTTAGTTCCTTGGTAATGAATGTTTGGCTTCACATATATTCCCTTTCAATCAGTTGTAGTGTGTGATATATCAATTTGACGCACTGTGTTTAGATGACAGATTAGGAGAAAAGTGATGGGAACACGTTATCTAAAGGATTCTTGAACGTATTCTGAGTCACAGGGAAATGAAAGCAAACCGACTTTGAAACTTTTGCGGTTTAATGACAAGAAGGAAACTTAAACTTGTATGGTTCAGCCTACCCTATTCTTGCGTCTATTTGAAACTCAGACTATGATCCCAAGAACGAGCAGTCAGGATAAAGACCTACTCTTGAAATAAACACACATGCATGAAATGTGCACTTCTACACACTCAGAGAGAGAGAGAGGAGAGGAATAAATGCACACACACACATAAACACAGATACAAATACATACACACACACACAGACACACATACGCATATGCACACACACACACACACAAACATGCACACACACACACACACACACACACACACATACACACGCGCACACACACACACACACACACACACACACACATGTACACACACACATATACGCAGATGTTCACGTGTGCACATAAGTATGCACATGAATAAATCGTATGTTTCTCTTTTTTTGAGATATTTTTTCCTTCCTTTGTGTAATTTATTTACACACTTTGGCAAGGCCTAGCATACTGCATCATTCAACAATCAATACATAAATACAAACACCACAAGGGGAAGATTCTTTTAATGTCAGTGTGGCTTTAACAATTTCTAATCAATTGTTTTGTCATCCAATACATCATTGATAATCCTATTCCTGTGACATAATGCACACTTCCACTTTTCGAGAAATTCCAATTCTAATTGTGGTTTGTGTGTTAGAGAGACAGATGTGTCAAGAAAAGTGTGGCTTTGCAAGCATTGTGAGGATAAGATGAAAATGTCTGTGATATTTGACAGAAACTGTACTGGCTGTGGATGGGAGACTGCTCTCCTGCCAACACTGTCTGCGGAACAGGTCTAACATGTGACCAAAATATCTGCAGTAGTTTTTTTTTTTTTTTTTCTAGCAAACTCAGTCTATGCTGCATTGCCTAAGATGACAACTGAAGAAAGGGTAGATCAGTTCCTTGGTAATGAACGCGTGGTTTCGCTTATATTCCTTTTCAATCAGTTGTAGTGTGTGATATATTGATTTGACGCACTGTGTTCAGATGACAGATGAGGAGAAAAGTGATGGGTACATGTTATCCAAAGGATTCTTGAACTTATTCAGAGTCGCAATGAAATGAAGGCAAACAGACTTTGAAAGTTGTGATGTTTTAGGACAGGAAGGAAAACTTAAACTTAAGTGGTTCAGCCTACCCTATTCTTGCGTCTATTTCAAACTCAAACTGTGATCCCAAGAACGAGCAGTCAGGATAAAGACCTACTCTTGAAATAAACACACATGCAACAAATGTGCCCTACTACACCCTCAGAGACAGAGAGAGAGAGAGAGAGAGAGAGAGGGGAGGGATAAATGCACACACACATACACACACACAGAGATAGAAAGACGCACACACACACACATGGATACACACACACACACACACACAGACAGACACACACACACACACACACACACACACACACTCACATACACATGGACACACATGTGCATGTGTGTGCACATGAGCATACACATGCACAAATCATATGTTTCTCTTTTTGAACTATTTTTTCTTCCTTTATGTAATTTACTTACTCAGTTTGGCAAGGCCTAACGTACTGCGTCATTCAACAATCAATACATGAATACATACACCACAAGGGGAAGATTCTTTAATGTCAGTATGGCTTTAACAATTTCTAATCAGTTGTTTTGTCATCCAATACTTCATGATATTCCTATTTCTGTGACATAATGCACACTTCCCACTTTTTTTGAGAAATTCCAATTCAAATTTTGGTTTGTGAGTTAGAGACAGATGTGTTAAGAAAAGTGTGGTTTTGCAAGCATTGTGAGGATAAGATGAAAATGTCTGTGATATTTGACAGAAACTGTACTGGCTGTGGATGGGGACTGCTCTCCTGCCAACACTGTCTGTGGAACAGGTCTAACATGTGACCAAAATATCTGCAGTAAGTTTTTTCTTTTTTTTTTTTTTTTAGCACACTCAGTCTATGCTGCATTGCCAAAGATGACAACTGAAGAAAGGGTAGATCAGTTCCTTGGTAATGAATGTTTGGTTTCACATATATTCCTTTTCAATCAGTTGTAGTGTGTGATATATTAATTTGACGCCCAGTGTTCAGATGACAGATTAGGAGAAGAGTGATGGGAACGCGTTATCGAAAGTAAAGGATTCTTGAACTTTCCGGAGTCGCAATGAAATGAAGGCAAACAGACTTTGAAACTTGTGAAGTTTAACCCTCACGGTGCTCTGTATAACAATTTATGCTTTAAAGAAATGTAGTTAAAATCTAGGACGGGAAACTCGTCACACACCACACTTGAGAATTTGGCTTCTGCATACATATTATTTGCACTAGATATGCAAACCTATACATTTTTAGAAACTAGAGATGTTGTAGAATCTAGTGAAATAACTGAAAATACTGTAGGTTGTACCTACTTGGAGACTGACCCTCAAAATATAAGCAGGCAAAATTTCTGAAAAAGTTATTTGAAAAGTAAGTCAAATGTTTAGGAGAGACACAGTTTTTCTTCTGTACTACCTAAACACTTCAGACTTGAGATAAAATGAAGACAAATATGTGCTGGAAACATGGGAAAGATGATAAATTCTCTTGACTTGAGCTATGTATAATGAATTGTGCCTCAAATGATGTATCCTATAATTCAGCATCCGGACAATCGAATTTCACTATATAAGGAAATGGGGTTTGTGCAGGCTTGTCTTGAAGCTAGATAGGTAAAACTATATGTTTTTGTAAACTAGAGATAATGAGGAATCTGAAAAAAATAATTACAAGACAGTACCCTGATGGCAGCTGAAGATATTCTTCACAGTGTAATCCAGAACATTGGTGAAAAGGTAATCCAAAATGTCAGCCGCATTGTTTGAAACACCACAGTTTTTCCTGCTTGAATGTCAAAACACTTGAAACTTGGGAGAAAACAAGAAGAATATGTCCTTGGAAGACACAGAGAACAAAGTTAGGGCCTTGGTCTTCTGTGGAAGGTTGAAAAGCACTTGGAGCAGAGTCCCACGTCACATCCAGAACATTCCCAGCCAGAGCGCACATGAGTAGGATGGCCAGCAGTACAGTTCCTCTTTCTTCAACTCCTTCATTCTCGGCATCTCTCTCCTCTGCAGTAGTGCTTCCAGATTCTGGATCACACAAGAAAAAACATATATCCTAAGTCTTCTGTTCATTTCATTGTTTCATAATGGTGCAAGAGATGTTACAGAGAGCTTGACTCAGTTTCCACTAATTAGTCTGATTTTCAGAAAAAAAAAAAAATGACCAGCATTACTTATTCATTCTGAAAAATGAAGTCATGCATAAAATTATAAATAAGAATAAAATCTGAATCACTAGCATATAAGGAGGGGGCAGGGCTATAGCTTTCATTGGAGGCACGCCCACTCGTGACACGCCCACACTGTTTCCAAACTAAAAAAAAAACAAACAAAAGTTATGAATTGTTCTCTTCAAATCGCCACTTTTATTGATCTCTAAAGTGCTTTCAAAACACCTATAATCGCCTAGAAATGATCTTGATCAGGCCAAAGCCTATCACTCCTGTAAGTAGCCATGTACCCTGCCCCCTCCATCCCCCCCTTCCTTTATGTGGCGGACCAACAAATGTAAAATAACCAATGACTGCACGCAGCAAGTGTTCCATCACTCGACAAACAAAAAAATCAAAGTTTATCCACTCACCTGCTTCGCTTTCATTACTACAGCCTTCGGCAACTGATTGTTCACTTGTGCCTCTTCCACACAACTCCTGCTCGACTCGGTCGCTGATTCAGTCATTATTTTCAGTCAAAACCGATGAAAAACTTTGAGATAACTGACTGACAAGGCTTGCCGGTGCACAATGGATACTAGCAAGTCACGTGAACTGATCAACCCGGATGTTTAGCAATGGTGGTATAACGGTTCTCATCTGAGCCACGATTGTGGCCCAACGCAGTCGGGCGGTAAAGCCACGATTGTTGCCCATCGCAGTCAGCGGGTTAATGACTCCATTTCTATGATAGAAGCAACCGAAAATATACAAAAATTATCATCTGATGTACATTCTAACAGAATATTTTATCAAAGATCGTGTTAAAAGCATATGGCGACGGCCATATATGATGATAATGCAAGGTGTGTTTTCTATCAAATTTTAAATGCAAAGTTCTCCGCTTGGACAGCATCTTGGATAACGAAATTTATATGTATAAAAAGAGCGAAATGCCAGCTTTTCATTCATTACAAAAATTTCATGCTGTTGAGTATTTTTAATCGAAATAAAGGAAAAGCACGACGTAAACTCATTAAAAGTGGCTTCATTCTCGGACCTTAATTGCCAATAACTTTACACAGCCACACAATTGTCAGATATGACTTAATGCATTTTATTCCTTGGGTTCTGAGGTTTTCATCGATATCTAATATGTTTGGACACTTTGAAAGTACAGCGAGCTAGACAACTCAGAAAAACTGCGGCAGATAGCACAAATTTCGTCATTTGCTGTCTCACAAGGCTCATTTTGCCTGCAGTGCTGCGTTGTCTTCTTTGCGGTCCAGTCAAGCTGTATATATTTGAGGCGTGGCGTGAATGTCGCGCAGTGTCGTCCAGAGTGTTGCCTAGTGTGGTCCCCGAGAGTGTGTCCCAAAAGAGTGCTCAAAGCGCTGAGTGCTGAGAGGGAGAGAAGTGCTCCCAGGGCTGTGTTCCTGGTTTGAGCTTGGTATGGAAGAGAAATAAAAGAGAGAAAACTCCACGTCGGTCCTCTTGTGTCTTTTTGACTGGCTGCTCTCCCTTGGTTCCTGCATTTACCATCATCTGCCTGTGTTCACCTGCACACCCCTTACCCCTCCACACCATCACAGCTGCATTGCCTAGGATGACAACTGAAGAAAGGGTAGATCAGTTCCTTGGTAATGAATGTTTGGTTTTGTTTCACATATATTCCTTTTCAATCAGTTGTAGTGTGTTCTATATTAATTTGACGCACTGTGTTCAGATGATAGATTAGGAGAATAATTTGACGCACTGTGTTCAGATGACAGATTAGGAGAAAAGTGATGGGAACACGCTATCGAAATGATTCTTGAACTTATTCAGAGTCACAATGAAATGAAGGCAAAAC
>JADBJO010024763.1:12500-24715 GCA_016801955.1 Conus betulinus
TTGATGATCCCATTCCTGTGACATAATGCATACTTCCACTTTTCGAGAAATTCCAGTTTGAATTTTGGTTTGTGTGTTAGAGACAGATGTGTTAAGAAAAGTGTGGCTTTGCAAGCATTGTGAGGATAAGATGAAAATGTCTGTGATATTTGACAGAAACTGTACTGGCTGTGGATGGGGACTGCTCTCCTGCCAACACTGTCTGCGGAACAGGTCTAACATGTGACCAAAATATCTGCAGTAAGTTTTATCTTTTTTTTTTTTTTTTTTTTTTTTTTTTAACACTCAGTCTATGCTGCATTGCCTAAGATGACAACTGAAGAAAGGGTAGATCAGTTCCTTGGTAATAAATGTTTTTGGTTCACATATATTCCTTTTCAATCAGTTGTAGTGTGTGATATATCAATTTGACGCACTGTGTTCAGATGACAGATTAGGAGAAAAGTGATGGGAACACATTATCCAGAGGATTCTTGAACTTATTCGGAGTCACAATGAAATGAAGGCAGACAGACTTTTTTAAAACTTCTGATGTTTTTAGCCTACCTTATTCTTGTGCCTGCGTCTATTTTCAAACTCAAACTGTGATTACAAGAACGAACAGGCAGGATAAAGATCTACTCTTGAAATAAACACACATGCAACAAATGCGCAGTAATACACACTGAGAGAGAGAGAGAGAGGCAGAGAAGAGAAGAGAGAGAGAGAGGCAGAGAAAGAGAGAGAGAGAGAGAGGGGGAGGAATAAATGCACACACACACACACACACGAACAGATACACACACACACACACACACACACACACACACACACACACACACACACACACAAATGCACACACACACACACACACACACACACACACACACACACAAACAAACATACACAAACACACAAATGGACACACATGTGCACATGAGCATACACATGCACAAATCATATTTTTCTCTTTTTTGAAGTATTGTTTCTTCCTTTATGTATTTACTTACTCAGTTTGGCAAGGCCTAGCATACTGCATCATTCAACAATCAATACATTAATACGTACACCACAAGGGGAAGATTAATGTCAGTATGGCTTTAACAATTTCTAATCAATTGTTTTGTCATCCAATACATCATCAATGATCCCATTCCTGTGACATAATGCACACTTTCACTTTTCGAGAAATTCCAATTCCAATTTGGTTTGTGTGTTAGAGACAGATGTGTTAAGAAAAGTGTGGCTTTGCAAACATTGTGGTGTATGTATTCACGTATTGATTGTGAACGACGCGGTATGTTAGGCCTTGCCAAACTGAGATATGATAAACTGAGATAAACTGTCTGTGATATTTGACAGAAACTGTACTGGCTGTGGATGGGGACTGCTCTCCTGCCAACACTGTCTGTGGAACAGGTCTAACATGTGACCAAAATATCTGCAGTAAGTTTGTTTGTTTTTTTTTAGCACACTCAGTCTATGCTGCATTGCCTAAGATGACAACTGAAGAAAGGGTAGATCAGTTCCTTGGTAATGAATGTTTGGTTTCACATATATTCCCTTTCAATCAGTTGTAGTGTGTGATATATTAATTTGACGCACTGTGTTCAGATGACAAATGAGGAGAAAAGTAATGGGAACACATTATCCAAAGCATTCTTGAACTTATTCAGAGTCATAATGAAGAAGACCTACACTTGAAATAAACACACATGCAACAAATGTGCACTACAGAGAGAGAGAGAGAGAGAGGGGAGGAATAAATGCACACACACATACACACATGCAGACACACACACACACACACACACACACACACACATGTGAGAGTGAGAGATAAATGCACACACACATACACACACAGATGCAAATATGCACACACACACACACACATGGACAAACACGCACACACACACACATGGACACACATGTGTGTGTGTGCACATGAGCATACACATGCACAAATCATATGTTTCTCTTTTTTTTAAGTATTTTTTCTTCCCTAGTGTATTTAGTTACTCAGTTTGGCAAGGCCTAACATACCACGTCGTTCAACAATCAATACGTGAATACATACACCACAGGGGGAAGATTCCTTTAATGTCGGTGTGATGATGTGGAGGGGTAGGGGGTGTGCAGGTGAAGACAGGCAGATGATGATAAGTGCAGGAACCAAGGGACAGCAGCCTGTCAAGAAGACACAGAGGGACGTCGTGGAGTTTTTCTCCTTTTATTTCCCTTCCATAACAGGCTCAAACCAGGAACGCAGCCCTGGGAGCAATCTCTCTCTCTCTCTCAGCACTCGGCGCACTGATCTCTCTCGGGACATGCTCTCGGGGACCATCTAGGCAACCCACCGCGGGCAACACTCTGGGGGGAACACTCCAGGAGTCACTGCTTGCACTCACACCGCACCTCGAATATATATAGCTTGCCCGAACCGCAAAGAAGACAACGCAGTGCCGCAGGGAAAATGAGCCTCGCGAGACAGCAAATGACAAAATTTGTGCTATCTGTCGCAGCTTCTGCGTTGTCTAGCTCGCCATACGTTCAAAGCATCCAAACATATTAGATATCAATGAAAATCTCAGAACCCAGGAATAAAATGCAATAAGTCATATTTGACAATTGTGTGGCTGTGTAAAGTTATTGGCAATTAAAGTCGGAGAATTAAAGCACTTTTAACGAGTTTACGTCATATTTTTCTTTATTTCGATGAAAATACTTAACAGCATGAAATATTTTTGTAATGAATGAAAAGCTGGCATTTCACTCTTTTTATACATATAAATTTAATTATCCAAGATGCTGTCCAAGCAGAGAACTTTGCATTTAAAATTTGATAGAAAACACAACTTGCTTTAACGTCACATGGCCGTCACCATGTGCTTTTAACACAATCTATGATAAAATGTTATTCTCTTTGAATGGTCCATCAGATGATAATTTTTGTATATTTTTGGTTGTCTCTATCATAGAAATGTAGTCATTAAAAAGATTTTGATTAGGAAGTGTGAATTTCATAAAACAAAAATTTAGATCAAAAACGCTGACAATGAACAAAGAAGGCGACTCGCTCTCAAGGGACTGGCGCCGTCAGTCATTTCGTATAGTCGCAAGCTTGTACAGAAAAGATCATAGGCATGCGATATACGAAATAAGAGCTTATGGACTTTACTTTCAATGTGTGCATTCATGGATTCTTTAGATTCTCTCATACTCTTTGTGAAATCAAGAAATTATTTACGGTTTGTTTGTTGGACAGTTCAAAATGGCGCCAAGATTAATTTGGTCGAAATACCAGTTTTAGGGAAAATATGGGCTTCTCAGACCAACACGATTGTAATGTATAGAATACATTAATTTTTGTGACTTTTCACATATATACACAACTATGTAGGTTCTGAGGTATTCATGATTTAAGGAATTTAAACAATAAAAACATAAGATTCGACCAAGGGAGGTAAGGGGGAAGATAACTCATGAACAAAAATATCTCATTTACGATGGGTGACCAAGAAATATACACTTTTAGCACCCGGCTACATCAGTATGGCTTTAACGATTTCTAATCAATTGTTTTGTCATCCAATATATCATTGATGATCCCATTCCTGTGACATAATGCACACTTCCACTTTTCGAGAAATTCCAATTACAATTTGGTTTGTGTGTTAGAGAGAGATGTGTTAAGAAAAGTGTGGCTTTGCAAGCATTGTGAGGATAGGATGAAAATATCTGTGATATTTGACAGAAACTGTACTGGCTGTGGATGGGGACTGCTCTCCTGCCAACACTGTCTGCGGAACAGGTCTAACATGTGACCAAAATATCTGTAGTAAGTTTTTTTTTTTTTTTTTTTTTTTTTTAGCACACTAACTCATTTGGCTTCTGCATACATATTATTTGCACTAGATATGCAAACCTATACATTTTTAGAAACTAGAGATGTTGTAAAATCTAGTGAAATAACTGAAAATACTGTAGGTTGTACTACTTGGAGACTGACCTCAAAATATAAGCAGGCAAAATTTCTGAAAAAGTTATTTGAAAAGTAAGTCAAATGTTAGGAGAGACACAGTTTTTTCTTCTGTACTACCTAAACACTTCAGACTGAGAGATAAAATGAAGACAAATATGTGCTGGAACATGGGAAAGATGATAATTCTCTTGACTTGAGCTAGCTATGTATAATGAATTGTGCCTCAAATGATGTACCTATAATTCAGCATCCGGACAATCGAATTTCACTATATAAGGAAATGGGGTTTGTGCAGGCTTGTCTTGAAGCTAGATAGGTAAAAAACTATATGTTTTTGTAAACTAGAGATAATGAGGAATCTGAAAAAAATAATTACAAGACAGTACCCTGATGGCAGCTGAAGATATTCTTCACAGTGTAATCCAGAACATTGGTGAAAAAGGTAATCCAAAACGTCAGCCACATTGTTTGAAACACCACAGTTTTCCTGCTTGAATCTCAAAAACACTTGAAAACTTGGGAGAAAACAAGAAAGAATATGTCCTTGGAAGACACAGAACAAAGTTAGGGCCTTGGTCTTCTGTGGAAGGTTGAAAAGCACTTGGAGCAGAGTCCCACGTCATCCAGAACATTCCCAGCCAGAGCGCACATGAGTAGGATGGCCAGTACAGTTCCTCTTTCTTCAACTCCTTCACTCTCAGCATCTCTCTCCTCTGCAGTAGTGCTTCCAGATTCTGGATCACACAAGAAAACATATATCCTAAGTCTTCTGTTCATTTCATTGTTTCATAATGGTGCAAGAGATGTTACAGAGAGCTTGACTCAGTTTCCACTAATTAGTCTGATTTTCAGAAAGAAAAAAAATGACCAGCATTACTTATTCATTCTATGAAAATTGAAGTCATGCATAAAATCATAAATAAGAATAAAATCTGAATCACTAGCATATAAGGAGGGGGCAGGGCTATAGCTTTCATTGAAGGCACGCCCACTCGTGACACGCCCACACTGTTTCCAAACTAAAAAAATAAACAAACAAAAGTTATAAATTGTTCTCTTCAAATCACCACTTTTATTGATCTCTAAAGTGCTTTCAAAACACCTACAATCACCCAGAAACGATCTTCTAGTTTGATCAGGCCAAAGCCTATCACTCCTGTAAGTAACCATGTACCCTGCCCCCCTTCCGTCCCCCCTTCCTTCCTTCATGTGGCGGACCAACAAATGTAAAATAACCAATGACTGCACGCAGCATGTGTTCCATCACTCGACAAACAAAATAATCAAAGTTCATCCACTCACCTGCTTCGCTTTCGTTACTACAGCCTTCGGCAACTGATTGTTCACTCGTGCCACTTCCACGCATCTCCTGCTCGACTCGGTCGCTGATTTACTCATTATTTCAGTCAAAACCGACGAAAAACTTCGAGATAACTGACTGACAAGGCTTGCCGGTGCACAATGGATACTAGCAAGTGTTAAACTTGTGTGGTTCAGCATACCCTGTTCATGTGTCTATTTCAAACTGAAACTATGATCTCAAGTACGAGCAGTCAGGATAAAGACCTACTCTTGAAATAAACACACATGCAACAAATGCGCACTAATACACGCTCAGAGAGAGAGAGAGAGAGAGAGGGTGGGGGGGAGAGAAATGCACACACACACACACACACACACAAACACACACACACGCACACACACACACACACACACACACACACACAGATACAAATACACAAACGCACACACACACACACACACACACATGGATACACATGTGCGCTTGTGCACATGAGCACACACATGTATAAATCATCTGTCTGTCTTTTTTGAAGTATTGTTTCTTATCTAGTGTAATTTACTTACACAGTTTGGCAAGGCCTAACGTACCACGTCGTTCAACAATCAATACATGGATACATACGCCACAAGGGGAAGATTCCTTTAATGTCAGTATCGATTTAACAATTTTCTAATCAATTGTTTTGTCATCCAATACATCATTGATGATCCCATTCCTGTGATGTAAAACACACTCACAGTTTTTGAGAATTCAAGTTCCTATATTGGTTGGTCTGTTAGAGACAGATGTGTTAAGAAAAGTGTGGCTTTGCAAGCATTGTGAGGATAAGATGAAAATGTCTGTGATATTTGACAGAAACTGTACTGGCTGTGGATGGGGACTGCTCTCCTGCCAACACTGTCTGCGGAACAGGTCTAACATGTGACCAAAATATCTGCAGTAAGTTTCTCGTTTTTGGTTTTTAACACACTTTGTCTATGCTGCATTGCCTAAGATAACATTTAAAGAAAGGGTAGATCAGTCCATAGGTAATGAACGTTTGGTTTCACATATATTGCTTTTCGTCCAGTTGGTAGAGTACGATATTAATCAAACGCACTTCGTTCAGATGACAGATTAGGGTAAAACTGATAGGCATATGTTATGAAATGGATTGTTGAACTTATTTGAAGTCACAATGAAATGAACGCAAACACATTTTAATTCTTTTCATGTTTTAGGGTGTCTATTCTGGTACAGCAATGGTGTGGCTGGCCAGTCCGACGCGGGAATGACAGTCCCTGTGGCAGAGGACACAGATGAAGTCTGACACTGGTCTGTCTGCCTGGGCTGCAGCCTTTCTTCTCATTCTCTTTTCCCCGTGCTGCTGAGCGAGTTTTTCTTCAAACTTGGAGCTCTAGCCTTTCTACACAGTCTGTCTCCAGGCTGACCGTTCGAGGGCTGTTGCTTTCCAGTTGTTCTGGTCGATGTTCAAGGTCTTTAGGTCCCTCTTGCACACGTCTTTGAATCGCAGCTGTGGTCTGCCTGTGGGGGATGTTTTTCCCTGCACAAGTTCTCCATAGAGGAGGTCTTTAGGGATCTGTCCGTCATCCATGCTCACGACATGGCCGAGCCAGCGCATACGTCTCTGTTTCAGCAGCGTGTACATGCTGGTGCATCCGGCTCTTTCCAGGACAGTGTTGTTTGGGACCTTGTCCTGCCAGGTGATGTTCAGAATGGGTTGGAGGCTACGCATATGAAAAGCATTGAGCTTTCGCTCTTGTCGGCACGCAAAGTCCAAGACTCGCTGCCATACAGGAGGGTGCTCACGACGCAGGCTCTGTAGATCTGGATCTTTGTGTGCTCGGTCAGCTTGCTGTTGTTCCATGCTTTCTTTGTCAGTCTGGTCATGGTGGTGGCTGCCTTGCCGATGCGCCTGTTGAGGTCTGCGTCAAATGAGAGGGTCAAATGAGAGGGTGTCTGAGATATAGTTGAGCCCAGATAAACAAAGTCATGGACGACATCCAGTTCATGGTCATTGATGATGCTGATGACTGGGGGAGAGTCAACATCCTGTCCCATGACCTGTGTTTTCTTCAAGCTAATGGTAAGCCCGAAGTCTTGGCAGGCATCGCTGAAAGCGAGTCATGAGCTGCTGTAGGTCCTCGGCTGAGTGGGCGGTTACTGCTGCGTCGTCTGCAAAGAGGAAGTCACGCAGGCACCTCAGCTTGACTTTAGTCTTGGCTCTTAGTCTGGAGAGGTTGAAGAGCTTTCCGTCTGTCCTGGTTTGGAGGTAGATACCTTCAGCTGCAGGACCAAATGCGTGTTTCAGCATCACAGCAAAGAAGATTCCAAACAGGGTGGGAGCCAGGACGCAACCCTGTTTCACTCCGCTCCGTATGTTGAAGGCAGCTGATGTTGAGCCGTCAAAGACGACAGTCCTTTCATGTCTTCGTGGAAGGATCTGATGATGCTGAGAAGTTTGGGTGGACATCCAATCTTGGGGAGGATCTTGAAGAGGCCATCCCTGCTGACCAGATCGAAAAGCCTTTGTGAGATCTATGAAGGCAATGAAGAGTGGCTGCCTTTGCTCCCTACATTTCTCCTGAAGTTGTTTAAGGGAGAAGATCATATCTATAGTGGATCTGTTGGCACGGAAACCGCACTGCGATTCAGGATAAACTTGCTCTGCAAGTACTTGGAGCCTCTTCAGTACTACTCGTGCAAAGACTTTCCCAACGATACTAAGGAGGGATATGCCACGATAATTATTGCAATCGCTTCTGTCACCTTTGTTTTTGTACAGTGTGACGACGTTAGCATCCCTCATGTCTTGTGGTACTTCGCCTTCACTCCAACAGAGGCAGAGGATTTCATGCAACTTGGTGACGAGTGTCTCTTTACAGCACTTCAGTACTTCGGCGGGAATACCGTCTTTCCCTGGTGCCTTGCCAGAGGCAAAGAGTCCAGGGCTTCGTTGAGTTCGTCTATGGTTGGTTCTCTGTCAAGCTCTTCCAGCTCTGGGTAGGCGCTCTATGGCATTCAGGGGCATCTTCTGTGACTACACATTTTCCCTTGCATATAGCTCAGTGTAGTGTTCTACCCAGCGCTCCATCTGTTGTTCTCTGTCCTGAATCACCTCCCCTGTAGCTGATTTCAAAGGGGCAGTTTTCTTTCTTTTTTTTTTTTTTGTTGGGCCCAATGCCTGCTTGATGCCGTCATACATCGCCTTAATGTTGCCTGTGTCAGCTGCGATCTGAATCTGGGAGCAGAGCTGAAGCCAATAATCGTTGGCGCATTGCCTGGCACACTGCTGGACTTTGCTGCGAGCAGCACGGAGAACCTGGAGGTTCTGCTCAATGGGATTGGTTTTGTATGCTGTCAGGGCGTTTCTCTTGCCTCGATGACTGGTGTCATTTCTTCTAAATGGGCTTCGAACCAATCAGCTGACTTGCTGGTCTTTTTGCCAAAGGTGGACATGGCGGCGTTGTAGACAGCATCTCTGAAGTGTTCCCATCGGTCTTGGGCATTTGCAGTGAGTTGGCCAGGGAGAGAATCCTCCAACACGCGCGCGAACTCCTCCACTTTTCTTTGATCGCGTGTTTTGCTGGTGTCGATGCGAGGCTGGCCCTCCTTTCTCGTACTGTGCAGTCTCTTCGCGCGGAGAGCTTCACTTTGCTGCACACCAAAGAGTGGTCAGTGTCACAATCGGCGCTCTGGTAGCTGCGAGTGATCTTGATGCTGGAAAGGTTGACACGTCTGGTGAGGATCAGATCGAGCTGATGCCAGTGTTTGGATCGAGGGTGTCTCCAGGAGACTCGATGCTGAGGCTTCGTGTTGAAGTGTGTTACTGACGCACAATCCATGATGACAGCAGAGCTCTAGCAGGCGCTGGCCATTCTCGTTCGTTTTCCCAGTGCCGAACTGACCCAAGCAGGTGGGCCAGGAGTTGTGATCGACACCTACTCTGGCGTTGAAATCGCCTGCGATGAACAGTAATTCTCTGTCAGGAATTCTCCTTATAGCAGCACTGAGGTCGTCATAAAACTTGTCTTTTGCTTCTGCTGTGGATGCCAAAGTTGGTGCGTAGGCACTAATTAGACTGACTGGTCCCGATGATGTTTGGAGTCGGAGAGACAGGATTCGTTCTGTTCCTTCTACTGGTGGGGTTATGGACTCCAATAATCTGTTTCTAACTGTGAATCCCATGCCGTGTTCTCTGACCTCGTCTGATGTTTTGCCCTGCCAGAACAGGGTGAAGTCTCTCTCCCTCACTGATCCTGTTTCTGGGAGCCTGGTTTCTTGAAGGGTGACAATGTCCATCTGCAGTCTGCTCAGTTTCTCTGTCGATGACGGCTGTCTTGCGAACATCGTTTACTTCCTGCAGGTCGTCAAAAAAGCCTGGTGTCATTGTCCTTACATTCCACGTACCCAATTTCAGGGCGGAAGTTTTCATTTTTCTGTTGTGGTGCACAGTTATCGATCCGCTTGTCGGTTTTCACCCACCCTAAAACCCCACGCACCTAGTGAGGCTAACGGACCGTGACAGGGCAGCACCTTACTGGCTGGGGGCTGCCCAGCTTCTTCTTCTTCTTTGTTTTCTGCCCGCCTTCAAGCTGAAAATTCTGCCTACAAAGCTTAAGGCGGATGGTAGCTGCCCAATGAGATGCGATGACCTCTCCCACCGTTGGGAAGCAGCCCCTGGCATCTGACTCTACGCCAGTTGAGTATGCAGACTCATAACCGGTAGACTGCTACTTCCCGTGTTTTTGTGACGCTGCAAAGTGAAGCTGGAGTGACCTCTCCAGAGCGCAAAGCCTGGGTAAGTAAGTATGGAGGGCAAGCTGTTACCTATGCAGCAGACCCCCCTCCCTTTCCACGTCACTGGAATGATCCATTGGAAAGTCAAGCACCGATACACATGATTTCCAGTGCCGCTTGCAGGAGTTGCCAGATGGTTTCTGTACAGCCTCGGACTGCCTTGGGGACTCCAACTCCGGAGTTTTTTCCTCAGGGTTGACTCCCTTTCCTAAGAGTGGGTATAGCCGCAAGGCAGCGAGGTTTGAGATCAGAGTTTTCCTTCTTTAGGTGGGTTGTCTTCCCAGACTAATGAACCCCATCTGCCCAAGAAGGGGTGTTAGCCCTACACAAACCTGTTTAACCTCTGGGTGAGTTTGGTCTACATTAGTCTGACCTCTACCCTTTGACTTGTCCAGCTTCGGTGGCCCTACCAGGAGCAACAGTTCCTGCTGGCATAGCTCTCTGGGTCATAGAGGTACACAAGCTCCCGCACCACGACAAGGAGTAGACTGTGTGGAAGAAGTCCTACATGTAACATATAAACACATGCAACAGAGATGTGTGTGCGCATGCATGTGAGCTCGTGCACACGCATGCACACACACACACACACACACACACTCAGGCGCAACCACACGTGCGTGGATGCACACACACACACAATTTTATCGTCTGTCTCATTTTTGGCAAGTATTTTTTCGTTTCTGATTTGATTGTACTCACACAATTTGGGTATGTGTAGCGTGGCACATGGTTCAATAATCAACACATAGTTAAACACATTGCATGGAGAAGATTCCATTAACGTCAGTATGGCTCTAATAATTTTTGATGAATTGATTTGTAATCCAGTGCATCATAAATGCTCTCATTCTTCTGACATCATTCACACTTGCATTTCATTTCTCAAATTTCCGTCATAGCTTGTCTGTCAGAGACAGATGAGTCAAGGAAAATGTGGTTCTGCACCTGCTGAGAGGATAAGGTGAAAATGTCTGTGATGTTGACAGAAACTGAAGTGGACGTTGATGGGGACTGTTCTTCTGCCAACACTGTCTGCGGAACAGGTCTAACATGTGACCAAAATATCTGCAGTAAGTTTTTTCTTTTTTTTTTGTTTGTTTGTTTTTTTTTAGCACACTCAGTCTATGCTGCATTGCCTAAGATGACAACTGAAGAAAGGGTAGATCAGTTTCTTTGGTAATGAATGTTTTGGTTTCACATATATATTCCTTTTCAATCAGTTTTAGTGTGTGGTATATGAATTTGACGCACTGTGTTCAGATTACAGATTAGGAGAAAAGCAATGGGCACACACTATCGAAAGGATTCTTGAACTTATCCAGATTCACAATGAAATGAAGGCAAACAGACTTTGAAACTTTTGATGTTTTAGGACAGGAAGGAAACTTTGTGTGGTTCAGCGTACCCTATTCTTGCATCTATTTCAAACTCAAACTATGATCTCAAGAACGAGCAGTCAGGATAAAGACCTACTCTTGAAATAAACACGCATGCAACAAATGTGCGCTAATACATGCTCGGAGAGAGAGAGAGAGAGAGAGAGAGAGAAAGAGAGATAGAGAAAGAGAGACAGAGAGAGAGAGAGAGGGGGGAGGGAGTAATACACACACACATACATACATACAGATACAAATACACACACAAACACACACACAACACACGCACACACACAAACACACACATGCACACACACACACACACACACACACACACAGACGTGCGCGTGTGCACATGAGCACACACATGCACAAATCGTACGCTTCTCTTTTTTAAAGTATTTTTTTCCCCAAGTGTCATTTACTTACACAGTTTGGCAAGGCTTAACATATTGCATCGTTAAAACAATCAATACAGGAATACATACACCACAAAGGGAAGATTCTTTCATGTCAGTATGGCTTTAACAATTTCTAATCAATTGTTTTGTTATCCAATACATCATTGATGATCCCATTCCTGTGACATAATGCACACTTCCACTTTTCAAGAAATTCCAATTCCAATTTTGGTTTGTGTGTTAGAGACAGATGTGTTTTAGGAAAGTGTGGCTTTGCAAGCATTGTGAGGATAAGATGAAAATGTCTGTGATATTTGACAGAAACTGTACTGGCTGTGGATGTTTCCTTTTTGTTTTTTTAGCAC
>JADBJO010024764.1:0-7500 GCA_016801955.1 Conus betulinus
ACACACGTCCAATTCCCTGAAAGACAGAAACAGCCACTGCTCATCAGACTGTAGAATTCCAAACAAAGGAGACTAACACACACCACTCCGTCTACACCCCCTCTACACCTTCTACATCCATAACATATGCTGAAGACATTTTTTCAATACTGAAGCAAAAGGGTAATCAGGAGTGGGGACGAGGGGAGGAGGGAAGAAGAGATCGTGGGGGTAAGAGGGGGAGGGGGGATGAAAGTATGTATCTGGGGAGGAGGTAGTACGGGTGGAGGGAGAGGAGGATAGGTGATGGTGAGTGGAAGGGAGGGGAGGGGATCGACGAGCAGGGTTGGGGGAAGTGGGAAGACGAGGAATAGTGTCAGAGAGCGGGAAAGGGCAGGGAAGAATGGGGGAGGAAGGAGAGGAAGGTATACAGGGAGGATGTGGGAAGGGAACGAGCAGGAAGGGGAACAGGAAGAGAGGACTGGGGTGACTTATGGTAGTCCTGTGCTGGCTGGTTCCTGGCAGCGCCTTCCTCGTTGTCGACATCAAGAAACTGCTCATGTTTGTTGTGGCTTTGTCTCTTGTATTTGATGAGTTTAAATCCTCTGTAAAAGGCTGTATATCCACCTTTCTTCAGTTCATTGAGTGTGTGTCATTGTTGTTCTGTCAGATCATCGGCCATTCTTATTCCGTTTTGTTTTTTTTTCAAGTTTTCAGAGTTGCTTTGTTACTGATCAATCTCTTTTTGTCTTTGTTTCTTAGCAATTTGGCCAGCATAGGTCTTGGTCGAATCTGGTCTGTTTTCTTACCTAATCTGTATGCTGTGGAAAACTCGTCTTCTGACCATGTTCTTGACAAATCATGTTTGCAGAGCAGTTCATTGAGTATCTGAGCACAGTCTTCGGACCCTCTTTTATCACCTGCTTCTGGTATGCCGTAGAAGACAAGGTTGTCTTTTTGCAAACAGTGTCATGTTGAAAAATTTTTCTTCAGTTTTTCCAAGTCTGTGTTCAAGTTGCTTTGCATTTTCTTTCGAATTTAGTATCTCTTCTTTTCTTTTGCTTAGCTGTTTCTGCGATCTCTTGGAGTGGTGAAGACATGGAGGAGACAGTGGCAGAAAGAGACTTGATGTCAGCAGCAGTACTGTCAAAGTGGGCACATGTGGATATCATCAGGTCACCTATCAAATCTTCGGTTGAAGGGCCAGGATTGAGTTCTGTATCAGAAAGAAAGACACAAGAATAGTCCTGCATAGGGATTTACATACCTCTGCTGGTCTATACCCTGTAATGTGTAGCAGTTCCGTTGAGACTCCCACATCGTCGCCAACCTTGGAAGCGGAAAAGCCCATTTTGACAAATCTCCGTTTACACACATCGACGGATTTCCTTATGCTTCCCCCCCCCCCCCCCCCCCCCCTTCATATATAATAAACAAGTCCGACATCACGATCTGTTACAAGCACCCACCTCACGCCTAACAGAAACACCATCATGCACAATGTCGTCACAATCAGTCGATATGACAAGTCTGTGAAAAAATCCCACTTTGTGTAAGGTGAGTACAGCTTTGAAGATTTGATACGGCATGAGATATTAAGATAATTAAATGTTGATATTGGCTGAAAGCCAAAAAACGAATTAAGTTGCCGCAGCACCAAGAAAACACGTCTTGCCTGAACAAGTGCGAAGTGTTCACCCCAGAGAGAGAGAGAGAGAGAGAGAGAGAGAGAGAGAGAGAGAGAGAGAGAGAGAGAGAGAGTTTTGAACGTGCTTCAGATTAACCTGTCAGCACGATTTTACCGTGTGTTTACAACATACCAGGAACTGAAGTGGAGGTCAGGATTGTGTCAAACTCAGATTTGGATTCAGTGAACGACGACCACTTGTGCCTCATCTGTGACACACGACTTACCCGGTCCTAGTCGTCCAGGTCTTTCCTTTTGCAGGTATGCACTTTTTGTTCGTTTATTTTCAGCGAAAAGAACCTATAAGATTATTGGTTGGAATTTGAAATCGGATTAAAAATATTGGTATCAAGGGCAATGTTCCCCATAGTTAAGCCTCTCTACCCCCTCACTCATCCTTACCTTTTCCTCTCTCTCGCTTGCTTGCTTGCTGGCGCCCTTGCTGGCTCTATGTTAAACATTCAAAAGCTGGAAATCGCAAACAGAAAGATGTAAAGCACCTGCATGTTTACAACAGTGTCAGCATTTTATTCCCAGAGAACTTTTTTAAGCAAAACAAAATTCGTGGTAAGAGGGTCACATCGTGATCAAGCGCCGTCCTTATGGTTGCAATGTGTTTGTAATGCAAAGACAACAACCATTACACAGTACAGCTATGAGAACAGTGAACTTACATTTTGGTAGAAGGGGCAGGAAGGTGAGGGAGGGGTGTGCGGGGGAATGGAGGTCTAAGAATTACCTTTTTTCTTTTCTCTGCAGATCACAAATTTCTTTCCATAGATCCCCCAAACAGTGACAGAACAGTCGGCTGTGACTGTACACCTCAAACAGTGACAGAACAGTCAGCTGTGACTGTACACCTCAAACAGTGACAGTACAGTCAGCTGTGACTGTACACCTCAAACAGTGACAGAACAGTCAGTGTGTGACTGTACACCTCAAACAGTGACAGAACAGTCCGCTGTGACTGTACACCTCAAACAGTGACAGAACACTCAGCTGTGACTGTACACCTCAAACAGTGACAGAACAGTCCAGTGTGACTGTACACCTCAAACAGTGACAGAACAGTCCACTGTGACTGTACACCTCAAACAGTGACAGAACAGTCCGCTGTGACTGTACACCTCAAACAGTGACAGAACAGTCAGCTGTGACTGTACATCTCAAACAGTGACAGAACAGTCCGCTGTGACTGTACCTCAAACAGTGACAGAACAGTCCGCTGTGACTGTAGTCACTCCAAGCAAAGCAGAATGAAGGGAATGGGTATCTGATTCAGATCAGGAAAGGCTAGGGCAGCTGAAGGAGAGGATGGATGCTCTCTTCTGACACTGTCTAGGCCATGTTTAGACGGGAAGAAAAATGGAAATAATGGCAACTTCTGAAGACCTTGACCAAATGCATGCTTTGGGATATTTGCCCCGTGCACGTAGCAAAACATACTAAAAATATGAACGCAAATTGAAGCCAATTAAAAAACGATAGGAATGTCCTATTTTTTTGAGCGTGTACAAATCACACGTGGGACTGATATTTTATGAACATTACTTTCATATTTTCGAACACTTCCATGACAGTCTTTTAAGCAGACAGAATCATCGCATACATACCTGCCAAATGTGTATAGAGAAGTAAGTGGCTGTGAATATTTAAGGTAGTGTATTTTACTACAGTCATGGAAAGATTTCATTTTGCACACCTTCTACATTTAAACTTTCCCCCGTCCTATATCAAGGCTTTTTCGGCACAAAAAAAAATCCATAAGCAAGTATACAATGTCAATAGTTTCTAATAATCGGTTTTGATATCTGGATGGATAGAAGCTCTTAAGTGGGCGGGGAGGGGGGGGGGGATGAGGGGGGAGACTCAGGTTTTTAGACAATATATTTTTGTTTCTTTGCGCACGCACACACACACACACACACACACACACACACACACACACACACACACACACACACACACACACACACGTCAAAGAGGGAGAGAGACAGAGAGAATGATTTTGAATCCACACACACACACACACACACACACACACACACACACACACACACACACACACACACACACACGTCAAAGAGGGAGAGAAAGAAGAGAGTGATTTTGAATCGTTTAATCTTTCAGGGTCTGTTTGCAAACGAGAACTAGAGAGTGGAGGAAGAAAGGTGTGGTTTGGAAATGGAATGTAGGGCAGTGGGGTAGGACATGGGGTTAGGGTGTGGATGGGGGATGGGTGGGTGAAGGGGAGAGTGGGTGTGCATGTACACAAAATGTATCTTCCAAAGAGAGAGCAGACTACTGGCGCTCGGAAGGTTCATCGAGAGATAGAATTGGGCGCTCGGAAGGTTCATCGAGCTATTGCTGTATCAACCACATCACAGAACAATACTTGGAAATAGTTTTGATATTACTGTATTAATCATGATACAGAATAATACTTGGAGATAGATTTAATATTGCTGTATTTAAACATATCTAGTTTTGATATTGCTGTATTAATCATATCACAGAATGATACTTGGAGATAGTTTAAATATTGCTGTATTAAAACACATCTAGTTTTGATATTGCTGAATTAATCATATCCCAGAATGATACTTGGAGATAGTTTAAATATTGTTGTATTAAACATATCTAGTTTTGATATTGCTGTATTAATCATATCACAGAATGATACTTGGAGATAGTTTTGATATTGTTATATTAATCATATCACAGAATGATACCTGGAAATAGTTTTAATATTGCTGTATCAAACATATCTAGTTTTGATATTGCTGTATTAAACATATCACAGGGTGATACTGGAGATCGTTTTGATATTGCTGTATTAATCATATCACAGAGTGATACATGGAGATCGTTTTGATATTGCTGTATTAAACATATCACAGGCTGATACTTTGACTTCCCATCTCATGCAGTCAGAGTAATGAATGCCCAGCACAACAGTTTTACATTCAAACCACTGGCACACTATTTCAGTTGAACACAGAATCTACAACTAGAGGGCACCTGTTCAAACTAACGAAACAAATTTACTAAAACGTCAGAAGCAGCAAACGTTTTCACTAACAGAAGTGTTTAATACTTGGAATAACTTGCCAGTCAATGTTGTTGGAGCAGAAACTGTTAACACTTTCAAAAACCGTCTCGATAACCACTGGATATACCTTTTTGTTTCAACAAACATTGACTTGTATTGATTCAAAATTTTTTTAAACCACGCATGTGCTTTATAAAAGTGCGAGAAATTGATCAAAATATTTCTCACAAAAACCCTAAATTATCTACATTTAGCATGCTAAAGGCTGAAAATGCCTAAGATGCCACTGATATATGATATGATGATATGATATGATATGATATGATATGATATGATATGATATGATATGATGATATGATGATATGATATATTATATGATATATGATGAAATGACATTTAGCATGACAAATGATATCATGATATGTTATAATATGATATGATATGATATAGTATGATATGATATGATATGATATGATATGATGTGATCATGTATATATGATATGATATGACATATGATATGATATGATATGATATGATATGATATGATATATCATGAAATGACATGATATGATATTATGTGATATGTTACAATATGATATGATATGATATGATATATTATGAAATGACATGATATGATATCATGTGATATGTTATAATATGATATGATATGATAACAGTGGTCAAGATGGGTCGGGATGAAAATGTCCGGTGTTAACATTTCTGTTGGAGTCGATTTGACTTGACGTTACTCGTACAACCCTTGAGGTTCTTTTGGGTCTGTTCATTTCACAGCAAGTACTACAAAGTCTGTCTGATGAAACGCCTTAAACCATCCACGAACGCAACAATATGGCGGTTAATCTGAAGGTTTTTCAAGCTTTGCATTTGACCACCTTACTAACACTACAGATTGAGCGGCAGGCGTGGCAGAAGCAGATGAAACCAAGTCGTCCTTTCGGCCTTGGCCGTTGACTGTGCCACGTGGTCCCTGAAAGAGTGCACAGAGGTTGGCTGAGCAGATTTGTGGTTTGCTGGTGAATCCAGGGTGGGCATACCCCTCCGGGTGTATCAAGCTGGCTCTGGAAGACATTGACCGTAGGCACAGTCTTTACGCAGCTGAGAAGGGTGTTAGAGAGAGAGATGATGCGGTAAAGAATTAGTTGTCCCCCTTTCCACGCCCCCACCCCTTTAAACGTAGACAGTGTGGCTTTCTGTCATGGAGCCAGTTTAAAAGATGGCAGTCGACGTCATAAAACGCATGCGGTTGGTGGAAAAACCGATACTATGTCTTCCTGTCTCATCAGTGTTCCAAGTGTGGCTCTGTCTCTCTGGATATGCTTCATTCTTCAGAGATGCCAGTAGTGTCATTGCCTGGAGATGTGCATCCTCAATCTCACTGCAATGAATGTTCTTAGTTTCCAGTGCGCTGCTACAGTCAGAGAACAAGAGCATTATGAGGCTGCCCAAAGATCTCCTGTGGGTTTGAAGGACTTGCACATGAGATCCACAATGTGTTAGCCTTGGCTGTTGACTGTGCAACCTGTTCCCTGAAGGGGTCCACTCAGGAAGCTGAGGAGATAATGGAGGGGAGGACACAAAAGGATATCTTTCCATCGCTATTATAGCAGAAGGCTACCACTGGACATACTGCAGAAGAGGGACAACGTCAGATCTGTTGTCCTCTCTCTTTTCATTCTACACGCGCTCTCACCCACCCCTTGTCTCCTAAAAAGGGAACTTTACTGGTACTGTGATTTATTCTCCTGGACACATTGGTATCCACTCGTACACAACAATATCAAGCACTAAAATTTCGCACAAGCCACCCTCTACTCCTGCTGACATTCCACCATGTTAACACAATTAATGGAATTGCTCACTCCAAACGCAGACAGGAACGTGGCCTGCAGGTGTAGCACTAGTAGTAACAGCAACAGCAGCATCGTTAGCACCAGAAGAAGAAATGACGGTGATGGTTGTATAAATAGTAGTAATACCAGTTGTGTAGCAGTAGTTGTAGTGGTAGAAGAAGGAAGAAGAAGAAGAAGAGTCAATCGCAGTAAGTGAGAATGGCTATTTCTCAGTCTAGGCATTGCGGTCACTGAAATTTTCTCCATCATTTTCAACAGTAAAAAGCTGCTCTTTTCACTTCCAAATGGTTATTTTTTGTTAATAATCCCTTAAAAAAATAATACCTTGTAGTTTGGTTCACTGTTATTTCAACACATTGGTATTAGTGCGTCTTTCAACTGACAAGAAAAGTGTTTCATATTGCCTCAACACTTTCAGCAAACAGAAGTACAGTCGGAGGAAAGATTTCTTTTGTGTATCCCCTTCCATGCAAGAGCTTCTCTCCATCAACGATCAAGGTCATTCCAATTGCGAGGAAATATCGACATTGCTTTCACAATCCAAGGAAATATGCCATGCCATGAAATGTTCATGACCTCACATGTGACACTGGGCTGAAGGTGTTTACTAAAGGCACCCTCACGTCTTCAGCCTTTCCAACACGTCCAGGGTCCGGTCCGCCTCGACCCCCCATTCCCACCCCCTCCCTCACCATCTCGCATGCACACTGCACCCATTCCCGCTCCACCCCCCCCCCCCCCCCCCCCACCCCCTCCCCACCCCCACTGACTGATGTATATATATATACAACACAAAATATTATCGAAAATTTACTTCATGTGTTACATTTACCTCAGGATGCACAAATACCTAACGGAAAGGGTGTTCTTACTAAAGTACTGGTTTGATATACTTTCGTCGTTGTCTTTGT
>JADBJO010024764.1:10000-20000 GCA_016801955.1 Conus betulinus
GCCATGTTGAATCTGTTCCCCAAACAGAAGAAGAAGAAGAGAGAGAGAGAGAGGAGAGAGAGAGAGAGAGAGAGAGAGAGAGAGAGAGAGAGAGAGAGACAGACAGACAGACAGACAGACAGACAGACAGACAGACAGAGAGAGAGAGAGAGTGAGATTGCGTGTGCGTGTGCGTGACTGAGATCATCTCAGAATCTTGTCACGTTTTCAGTCTGAGTTTAGAGTATGTCATCAAGCTGTTGTCTAAGGGAGCCGTCTCTAAAATACATCCATAGTGTGAAAATCATTTACGCAAGCAGACACTTTGTACTGTATTACTGACAGAAAAACACTGTAAAGAAACATGAAGAAAGGAAAAGGAGAATATGATCACAGACGAATGATTCCTGCACACGGTTAGCCTTTACGTGAACTTCATACATAAGAAATGTAGACCATCCATAGTGCTTTCCCTTCAGTTTTTTTTATGAATGACCTCTGCATCCACCGGTTTTCAGGCGGCGGCGGTGGTACCTGTGATGGGTGAAACAGTTGTAGTGGGCGTGGTAGTGTGACAGTAGTGGTGATAATACAATGGATCAGTTGTGTGAACGGCACATGCAGTTACAGAAGTGTTGTTGTGTGAATGGCACATGTAGTTACAGAAGTGTTGTTGTATGAATGGCACATGTAGTTACAGAAGAAGTGCTGTTGTGTGAACGGCACATGTAGTTACAGAAGTGTTGTTGTATGAATGGCACATGTAGTTACAGAAGTACTGTTGTGTGAACGGCACATGTAGTTACAGAAGTGCTGTTGCCGTTGCCTGCAAAATTGTTAGCTTACACCACAGAGGCTGATGTTGCTTTAAACATGCCCAGTCATCGTCTGCATTGGCACCAAGCCATATTACCCATCGGCAACTAATTTAAGTCTTCATAACTTTTTAAACTTCTCTACCAAACGCGTCAGTTTATTCTGCAGATGTCGTAAATGTCAATTTCCATAAAAGGGTGGGTATTGTTTTGAACGGTGTTTTAAATGTTGACGGACACCTGTTGCATTTGAAGTCCAATGGATACTGAACATGACGTCATGGGAGCTGCTTCAGAAGTGGTGTGTGTGAACTGACGACTCAGGTGTTGCCTGTCACTGCTGTGGTGGAGGCCAGGCTGCAAGCAGAGAGTGGACATCAATGGGATGGAATACACCGGGAGGTGCTGTCCAGTGCCAGCCTGTAGGTGTGGAGGAATCACATGACAACAGTTTCAGCCCTTTGTGTTTTAGATGAATGAAAATGCTTCGGTTGATGTTTTTAACGTGTTGGAAACTTTAAGCGCAAACACTGAAGAAATACATTTTACATTGATATTTTTGTGATTTTTGGGGTTTTTTTTTATTGATGCAAGTTTAAAAATGCCTTTTATCCCGGTTTTGAGTTGACAGAAGCAGTTTGAATGGGAATCAAAACGTATATAACATGGAAAAAAAAACCAGTAAAGAAACTGATGGCTGGTATGGTGTGTGTGTGTGTGTGCGTGTGCGTGTGCGTGTGTGTGTGTGTGTGTGTGGTGTATGCCTGCATATGTGCATGTGTTTATGGGTGTTTGTGTTTGTACACATTTCGATCTGCATAGTCTGTCAATTCTTGTGGCGTCATGTTAATGACTTTTCACTCAAATTTATGGTCGGCCAGCATTTCCAATTGTCCTTTACCTATAATTCCCTGAACCCACGCAGAACACCGTTAGTTGTGTGGTCGTCTTACCTGTCTCTGCTCCTGAAAGAGCCACTGCTTACAGATAGAAGACCTCTACACAGAGCGTGTACCAACCATACCCCTCCCCTCCACTTATCTCCCTCTCTACACGCTCTACGTCCATTGGAATGACTAAGACCATAGAAAATGCTAAAGCAAAGAGGATGATTGGAAATGGAGTACCATGTGAATGAGACACTCCTCCCCTCTAACCCCTGACACAAAGACACAGGCACTGCACACAGACAGTGAAACTCTACACACAGATTGTACCAACATCAAACCCCTACTTCCTGTTTCACTCTCTCTCTCTCTCTCTCTCTCTCTCTCTCTCTCTCTCTCTCTCTCTCTCTGTGTGTGTGTGTGTGTGTGTGTGTGTGTGTGTGTGTGTGTGTGTGTGTGTGTGTGTCCAAACTCTAAATCCATAACAATGACAAGGTAAATTTTAAAATAATCCTGAAGAAAATGGAATAGAAGGGCACCCCTCCCTTCCATACCCTGGAAGACAGAAACAGCCACTGGTCACAAACATTACCACTCCATACACATAGTATTCCAGCAACACTCCCCCTTCCTCCCGCTTCTGAACGACAGAAACTCTATACACAAGAACCATTAAGACCCATTCCTCCTCTGCCTTCCTCTGAAAGACAAAATCATCCACTGCTCACAGACATTAGAACTCCATATAGACAGTGTTCCAATAATACACCTCCCCTCTTTGGGGCAAAAGGGATGATCAGAAACCAGCGCACTACCTGAGTCATCACGCCCCTCTCTCTCTCTCTCTCTCTCTCTCTCTCTCTCTCTCTCTCTCTCTCTCTCTCTCTCTCTCTCTCTCTCTTTAGTCCTGTAAATGACAGAGACGGTCACTACACAGAGACAGTTGAACTCCATATATAGAATGTACCAATAACAGCTGTCCTCCCCTCCTTCTCCCGCCTTTAGATTCATAAAAATGACAAAACCCATTTTTCAAAAACGAAGAAAAATGACAATCAGAAATGGGGCTCCCCTAAAACGGGCACCCCTCCCTTCCATCTTCTAAAAGTCAGAAACAGCCACAGCCACAGCTCAAGAAAGTAAATCTTCATACTCACCGTACCAACAATACTGCTCCCTGTCTCCCCCCCCCCCCCCCCCCCCCCCCCCCCCCCCCCCCCCCCCCCCCCCCCCCACACACACACACCTTCCTCCCATTCTCTAAAAGACATAAACTCCCACTGATCACAGAATGTGAAACTCAATACACACACAGTGTACCAAATATACCCAACACCCCCCCCCCCCCCCCCCCCCCCCCCCCGCCCGACTCCCCACTCTCACCTCTGAAAGACAGACACAGCCACTGCTCACAGAAAGTAAAACTCCATACACACAGTGTGTACCACCAATACCGCTACCCCCCCCCCCCCCACACACACACACACACACACACACACGCACAATTTTTACCTGTAACAGTAAAATTCACTACTCACAGAAAATAAGAATACAAACACACAGTATACCAGAAAATACCGCTCCCCCATCCCCATTCCATGCTCTGAAAAATAAAAACAGCCAGTGGTCACATAAAGTAACATCAAGTAACACTTCACACACACAGTGTATAAATATACCATCCTCCCGTCCCCCCCCCCCCCCCCCCCCCCCCCCCCCCCCCCCCCCCCCCCCCCCCCCCCCCATCCTCCTACCTCTAAAAGACAAAACAGGCACTGCTTGCACAAAGTGAAACTCCATACACACAGTGAACCCCCCCCCCCCCCCCCCACCACCACCACCACCACTACCACCACCATACTCTGAAAGACAAAAACAGGCACTGTTCACACAAAGTAAAACTCCATACATACAATGTACCAGTGATACACACACACACACACACACACCACACACACACACACACACACACACACACACACACACACACACACACACACACACACTGAAAGACAAAAACAGGCACTGTTCACACAAAGTAAAACTCCATACACACAGTGTACCAACATACTCAATACTCATCGCCACACACACACACACACACACACACACACACACACACACACACACACACAGAGGATAAAACAGAATGCGTTAATCACAAAATACAGCAAAAATGTTAGATGTTTATGTGGTGAACAAATATCTAGCAAGCACATCATTTTTGAATGTCAGAGGTTAAGACCTATCTTACCAGTGATTTCTGAAAATTGTATTGAAGGCGTTTTCAAAAATGCTACTAGTTTGTTTAATATTGCGAAATGTTTACTTCATAGTCCTGTAGGACATTTGTTATAGACTAGTTGATTGTAATTGTTGTTAATGCTCATTTTTCTGACCTTTTTTTTCCCTCCCCCTTATCAAAGAGACCTAAACACATACACACACAATACGGGCCCCCCCCCTCCCCTCCTCCTCCCCCGATCCCCTCCCTCCCCCCTCCCCTTCCCCCGTCTAATATCACTATGTGGATAGACGTTAAATTGAAGACGACAACACAACAACAACAACAACAACAACAACACACACACACACACACACACACACACACACACACACACACACACACACACACACACACACACACACACACCGTCCAATTCCCTGAAAGACAGAAACAGCCACTGCTCACAGACTGTAGAATTCCAAACAAAGGAGACTAACAACACCACTCCTTCTCCACCCCCCCTCCACACCTTCTACATCCATAACATATGCTGAAGACATTTTTGTTTAATACTGAAGCAAAAAGGGTAATCAGGAGTGGGACGAGGGGAGGAGGAAGACAGATCGTGGAGGTAAGAGGGGGGGGGGGGAATGAAAGTATGTATCTGGGGAGGGGGTAGTACGGGTGGAGGGAGAGGGAGGATAGGTGATGGTGAGTGGAAGGGAGGGGAGGGGATCGACGAGCAGGGTTGGGGGAGGTGGGAAGACGAGGAATAGTGTCAGAGAGCGGGAAAGGGCAGGGAAGAATGGGGGAGGAAGGAGAGGAGCAGGTATACAGAGAGGATGTGGGAAGGGAACGAGCAGGTAGGGGAACAGGAAGAGAGGACTGGGGTGACTTATGGTAGTCCTGTGCTGGCTGGTTCCTGGCAGCGCCTTCCTCGTTGTCGACATCAAGAAACTGCTCATGTTCGTTGTGGCTTTGTCTCTTGTATTTGATGAGTTTAAATCCTCTGTAAAAGGCTGTATATCCACCTTTCTTCAGTTCATTGAGTGTGTGTCATTGTTGTTCTGTCAGATCATCGGCCATTCTTATTCCGTTTCTTTTTTTTTCAAGTTTTCACGAGTTGCTTTGTTACTGATCAATCTCTTTTTGTCGTTGTTTCTTAAAATTTGGCCAGCATAGGTCTTGGTCGAATCTGGTTTGTTTTCTTACCTAATCTGTATGCTGTGGAAAACTCGTCTTCTGACCATGTTCTTGATAAATCATGTTTGCAGAGCAGTTCAATGAGTATCTGAGCACAGTCTTCAGACCCTCTTTTATCACCTGCTTCTGGTATGCCGTAGAAGACAAGGTTGTCTTTTCGCAACAGTGTCATGTTGAAAATTTTTTTTCTTCAGTTTTTCCAAGTCTGTGTTCAAGTTGCTTTGCATTTTCTTTTCGAATTTAGTATCTCTCTTTTTCTTTTGCTTAGCTGTTCTGCGATCTCTTGGAGTGGTGAAGACATGGAGGAGACAGTGGCAGAAAGAGACTTGATGTCAGCAGCAGTACTGTCAAAGCGGGCACATATGGATATCATCAGGTCACCTATCAAATCTTCGTTGTTGAAGGGCCAGGATTGAGTTCTGTATCTCCAGAAAGACACAAGAATAGTCCTGCATAGGGATTTACATACCTCTGCTGGTCAATACCCTGTAATGTTTAGCAGTTCCGTTGAGAGACTCCCACATCGTCGCCGACCTTGGAAGCGGAAAAGCCCGTTTTGACAAATCTCCATTACACACATCGATGGATTTCCTTATGCTTCCCCCCCCCCCCCCCCCCCCCCCCCCCCACCATTCATATATAAACTGAACAAGTCCGACATCACGATCTGTTACAAGCACCCACCTCACGCCTAACAGAAACACCATCATGCACAATGTCGTCACAATCAGTCGATATGACAAGTCTGTGAAAAAGTCCACTTTGTGTAGGTGAGTACAGTTTTGAAGATTTGATACGGCATGACCTTTCACATTTCCTCATCAAACTCTTCACTAAAATTGGCTGAAATGTCCCAATTTTTGCACGAAACAGCTCATTGCTGCAAGGCATCTTGACTTGCTGAAAATGAGATGACTTAAGATAATTAAATGTTGATAATTAGCAAAAAAAAAAAACGAATTAAGTTGCCGCAGCACCAAGAAAACACGTCTTGCCTGAACAAGTGCGAAGTGTTCACCCCAGAGAGAGAGAGAGAGAGAGAGAGAGAGAGAGTTGACCGTGCTTCAAATTAACCGGTCAGCACGATTTTACCGTGTGTTTACAACATACCAGGAACTGCAGTGGAGGTCAGGATTGTGCAAAACTCAGATTGTGGATTCAGTGAACGACGACCACTTGTGCCTCATCTGTGACACACGACTTACCCGGTCCTAGTCGTCCAGGTCTTCGCGTTTGCAGGTATGGATTTTTTATTCGCTTATTTTTCCGTAAAAGAACCTTTAAGACTACTAGTTGGAATCTGAAATCGGGTTGAAAAAAATTGGTGTCAAGGACAATGTTCCCTGTAGTCAAGCCTCTTTACCCCCTCACTCATCCTTGCCTTTTCCTCTCTCTCGCTTGCTTGCTTGCTGGCGCCCTTGCTGGCTCTATGTTAAACATTCAAAAGCTGGAAATCGCAAACAGAAAGATGTAAAGCACCTGCATGTTTATAACAGTGTCAGCATTTTACTCCCAGATGACTTTTTAAGCAGAAAATTCGAGGTAAGAGGGTCACATCGTGATCAAAGCACCATCCTTTTGGTTGCAATATGTTTGTAATAAAAAGACAACAACCATTACAGAATACAGCTATGAGAACAGTGGACTTACGTTTTGGTAGAAGGGGCAGGAAGGGGAGGAGGGGGGATGTGTGGGGAATGGAGGTCTAAGAAGTACCCTTTTTCTTTTCGCTGCAGATCACTAATTTCTTTCCATAGATCCCCCAAACCGTGAAAAGAACAGTCAGCTGTGACTGTACATCTCAAACAGTGACAGAACAGTTGGCTGTGACTGTACACCTCAAACAGTGACAGAAGAGTCAGCTGTGACTGTACACCTCAAACAGTGACAGAACAGTCCGCTGTGACTGTACACCTCAAACAGTGACAGAAACAGTCCAGTGTGACTGTACACCTCAAACAGTGACAGAACAGTCAGCTGTGACTGTACACCTCAAACAGTGACAGAACAGTTCACTGTGACTGTACACCTCAAACAGTGACAGAACAGTCCGCTGTGACTGTAGTCACTCCAAGCAAAGCAGAAGAAGAAGGGAATGGGTATCTGATTCAGATCAGGAAAGGCTAGGGCAGCTGAAGGAGAGGATGGATGCTCTCCTCTGACACTGTCTAGGCCATGTTTAGACGGGAAGAAAATGGAAATAATGGCAACTTCTGAAGACCTTGACCAAATGCATGCTTTGGGATATTTGCCCTGTGCACGTAGCAAAACATACTCAAAAATATGAACGCAAATTGAAGCCAAATTAAAAACGATAGCAATGTCCTATTTTTTTGAGCGTGTACAAATCACACGTGGGACTGATATCTTATGAACATTACTTTCATATTTTTGAACACTTTCCATGACAGTCTTTTAAGCAGACAGAATCATCACATACATACCTGCCAAATGTGTATAGAGAAGTAAGTGGCTGTGAATATTTAAGGTAGTGTATTTTTACTACAGTCATGGAAAGATTTCATTTTGCACACCTTCTACATTTAAACTTTCCCCCGTCCTATATCAAGGCTTTTTCGGCACAAACAAAAAATCCATAAGCAAGTATACAATGTCAATAGTTTCTAATAAATCGGTTTTGATATCTGGATGGATAGAAGCCCTTAAGTGGGCGGGGGGGGGGGGGGGGGGGGGGGGAGGGGGGAGACTCCGGTTTTTAGACAATATATTTTTGTTTCTTTGCGCACGCGCACACACACACACACACACACACACACACACACACACACACACACACACACACACACACACACACACACACGTACGGCAGAGAGGGAGAGAAAGAGAGAATGATTTTGAATCCACACACACACACACACACACACACACACACACACACACACACTCACACACACACACACACACACACACACACGCACGCACACACACGTCAAAGAGGGAGAGAGAGAGAGAGTGATTTTGAATCGTTTGATAATCTTTCAGGGTCTGTTTGCAAAACGAGAACTAGAGAGTGGAGGAAGAAAGGTGTGGTTTGGAAATGGAATGTAGGGCAGTGGGGTAGGTGGGGTACTGGGACATGGGGTTAGGGTGTGGATGGGGGAATGGGTGAAGGGGAGAGTGGTGGGGCATGTACACAAAATGTTTCTTCCAAAGAGAGAGAGCAGAACTACTGGCGCTGGGAAGGTTCATCGAGAGATAGAATTAATATTGCTGTATCAACCACATCACAGAACAATACTTGGAATAGTTTTGATATTACTGCATTAATCATGATACAGAATAATACTTGGAGATAGATTTAATATTGCTGTATTAAACATATCTAGTTTTGATATTGCTGTATTAATCATATCACAGAATGATATTTGGAGATAGTTTGAATATTGCTGTATTAAACATATCTAGTTTTGATATTGCTGAATTGATCATGTCCCAGAATGATACTTGGAGATAGTTTGAATATTGTTGTATTAAACATATCTAGTTTTGATATTGCTGTATTAATCATATCACAGAGTGATACTTGGAGATAGTTTTGATATTGATATATTAATCATATCACAGAATGATACATGGAAATAGTTTTAATATTGCTGTATCAAACATATCTAGTTTTCATATTGCTCTATTAATCATATCACAGAGTGATACATGGAGATCGTGTTGATATTGCTGTATTAATCATATCATAGAGTGATATATGGAGATCGTTTTGATATTGCTGTATTAATCATATCACAGGATGATACTTTGACTTCCTATCTCATGCAGTCAGAGTAATGAATGCCCAGCACAACAGTTTTACATTCAAACCACTGGCACACTATTTCGGTTGAACACAGAATCTACAACTAGAGGGCACCTGTTCAAACTAACGAAACAAATTTACTAAAACGTCAAAAGCAGCAAACGTTTTCACTAACAGAAGTGTTAATACTTGGAATAACTTGCCAATCAATGTTGTTGGAGCAGAAACTTTAACACTTTCAAAAACCGTCTCGATAAATACTGGATACACCTTTTGTTTCCAACAAACATTGACTTGCATTGATTTAAAATTTTTAAACCACGCATGTGCTTTATAAAAGTGCGAGAAATTGATCAAAATATTTCTCACAAAAAAAACTAAATTATCTACATTTAGCATGCTAAAGGCTGAAAATGCCTAAGATGCCACTGATATATGATATGATATGATATGATATGATATGATATGATATATATGATATGATATGATGATATGATATGATATATTATGATATTATATGATATATTATGATATGATATGATATGATATCATGTGATATGGTTATAATATGATATGAAATGATAACAGTGGTCAAGATGCGTCGGGATGAAAATGTCCGTTGTGAACATTTCTTTTGGAGTCGATTTGACTTGACGTTACTCGTACAACTCTGTCAGATGAAACGTCTTTAAACCATCCACGAACGCAACAATATGGCGGTTAATCTGAAGCTTTTTCAAGCTTTGCATTTGACCACCTTACTAACACTACAGATTGAGCGGCAGGCGTGGCAGAAGCAGATGAAACCAAGTCGTCCTTTCGGCCTTGGCCGTTGACTGACTGTGCGACCTGAAAGAGTGCACAGAGGTTGGCTGAGCAGATTTGTGGCTTGCTGGTGAATCCAGGTCGGGCATACCCTTCCGGGTGTATCAAGCCGGCTCTGGAAGACATTGACCGTACGCACAGTCTTTACACGGCTGAGCAGGGTGTTAGAGAGATAGATGATGCAGTAGAGGAATTAGCTGTCCCCCTTTCCAACGCCCCCACCCCTTCAAACGTAGACAGTGTGGCTTTCTGTCATGGAGCCAGTTTAAAATATGGCAGTCGACGTCATAAAATC
>JADBJO010024765.1:0-24713 GCA_016801955.1 Conus betulinus
TTCATCGGGGCGCGAACGTGGATATGAAACTGACCCCAAAAAGCGCATCACGGAGATGAAACGATCCAAACAAGAATCCTCACACACGGTGGAAAACGCCATCGGTAAACCCAGGGCACGTCTTGCTCACAGTCGTTCGTCTCTCCATCCCAGTCACAAGCCATTGCAGCGATGTAGAACGGCAGACAGTAACACCCACTCCGCTTTGCAGGTAATGACTTTGATGCCAGGGCTCGTCATCCTTCATGACTTGTTTGTTAAATAAACCGGACCCATCGAGATTCCCTGAATCGCTGCTTCGGTTTTCCCTCAGTGTTCTCCACCACATGATGATGTCCATCAGACAGTCCCCTCAACAGAGTCAGCCACACATCCTGCTATGGTTTTGCATCGTTGCTGTATTTCACAACACTGACCGTTTAAACACCAGAAAATCAAACAGAAGGATGTCACAGAAAGACTCATCGATCCCGTCCGGACAATGGCGTCTGAAATCAACACACAGAGTGTGATGCACTGTGTTCATACCAACACCACTACCAACCACCACATCTAAACGATGTGTGGGTCTGTAAGAATTTTTCCAGGAGAAACATACACTCCGCTGGTCATCACTGACGTTCATGAACGTGTAAATGTTTACATGCGCTGCTTCCAGACAATGACTCTCAGAGTCCTATGATGAAAACAAAGGGTGGTGCATGCATGTCTGGCACGCAAATAAAGACAATCGCTGTATATGTGAAATGGAAGGAAATGAACCCCAGAAAAGGCCGTGATGTTTTTGTGAAAATATGGTGCTGTGTGAATTTAATATTAATTCACACCATGTTGAGTCAGTTTTGTCGAAACACATAATAAAACGCCTGGAAGAAGAATCATAGGATTGACAATTTCTTGAAGGAACGTATTCATGAATAACTTTGAAGTGATTCATGTTGTATATCAATGTGTTATCAGACCATTTACGAAATTATGCTATACATGAATAACCACGGATTGCCCAACTGAAGTTGAACCTAAAAGTCACTCGGAATTCATGGAATCGGTTCCAAAATAATAAAGAGCGTGTGCCTGCTCTTTCCTTGTTTTCACAGATGCCAATCTCATGCCAATTTTCTTACATTCGTAATCAGATAAATTACCCGCACTCGCAAGTCAAGAAAAACTGTTTTGAAACACTTATTTCTAGACGCCACTAGTCCCTGGCAGTCGGCACTGCTGAAAACACAATGTTCTGTTCATCTCGTCCATCTTCACATTCATTCCCTTGGTTACATGTACCATGATGCTTAAAAGTATGAGTAGAAATTTACAGAGCAGTTGAACAGCCATTGGGCACAACGATAACATGTCGAGTGATTCACAGAGTGTGTGAAATATAGCGTCTTCACAAACCAACCTGAGCAGAAAGAAGAAGTCAAGGTATGATTTGCAGGTACGCTGTGAACAGAATATGTGCTGATTAGGCTGGTCATGACCCCCCCACCTAATTTTCAACTTTTGGCGGGATGGAATGTTGGTTCTGACATAGGCTATTTTTAAACATTAGGCTCTTCCAAGAATGTGCACCACTACCGAGGTTTGGCAACTGTTGAATACTGATCATCGATGACAAAATCTATGGGGGTACTTTTCCTTCCAGTCGTTCTCACTGAACAGACTCCCGAAAATGTAACATTCTGATCATTTATGGTACTGTTCGATATCCGGAATGGTTCCGTGTCTATCTTCGTTTTACATTCATTACTCTATTTGTTGCCTCGAATGACAATGTTGACGTGCCGGGTTGTTGATGCTGAGAATAGACAATTACTTTTGCAGCTGATACAACGAGCATTGTTTCTAGTGTATGATAACTACACTTGACGTCATACTTATAGGAACTCCCCACGTGGAAATACACTTGTTGCCCAGCTTCTGGAGTCAACACCAATATCCTCAGTCGTTTGACTGTGCGGAGAACGAACATACCACGGGATTACCTTCACGCGCAGAAAGCATAAAGTGCTGAAGTCTCCGCATACCCCCAATACTGCACCCGAGGTTGCCGTACGTCGTGGAATGGTCTCACAGTTCTGACACATTGACCCTGCAAATTGTAATCATTGTTGCAGTTTTCGTTCACCAGGTCCTCCACACCAGGACAGATATCTGTGATTGTCGATGGATCAGTGGACGTGTGGATGGAAGTGTTGTTCATAATCCATAGATGGACGAATGATTCGGGATGCAGCAGCAGCTCATGTAATAGTTCAGCCAACAATCACAGAGATCCACGCAAAGAACATGTTTTTACAATATTAAGAAAAGACTTTAAAGTTGACATGAGAATCACCTAACTGGCTGTCACTTTCTGTCACGTATAGGTGATCTGTCTGATACGGAGGTTGTCATCTACCTACGTGAGAATTGTACATTCAAAGCACAGTTTAAAGCATTCGTATCATTAATGAATGACCAGAACCGAAGTTAAAAATCTAAGAAATTCAGTGGCAAGGTGACGACAACTGCCCCGAAGGTATACGAACAGATGACGACGACAACACACACAACGACGACGACGATGACGACGATGATGAGGATATGATGATGATGTGATGATGATGATTGCTGAATGAGATGATGCGGCGGAGGAGGCGGAGAGGAGGACGACAATGAACGACGATTATATGATGATGACGATGACGACGTCTACGACGACGACGATGATGATGATTACGACGACGACGACGACGACGACGACGACGACGACGACGACGACGACCGGTGACAGTTTTTACACCAGCTGTACACATAGACACTTCAGAGTCACAAGCAGCTGTCGGAGCAGCAATAGCAGCGCGGAGAAATGGATTAGATGATGATGATAACGATGATGACGATGGTGATGAAAATGGAGACGATGACAGTATTTTACACCAGCTGGGATGTTTTTAGCAGCAGAAACAACTAAGAAGAAAAAACTTATCAAGAAATATCCTCCTAGGCATCAACATCCTTATCATAGCAAAAATTATTTGATAATTACTCAGTTGAGAAAATAAGACGCGTTTTACACAAAGATTCCTACATGAGAGTAGAGTGCCCTTATTTATTTATTCCTCATTACGGTTACAGAGGAATAATTAAAAGACAAATCATTACTATTCCACTCTACACAAGGACAAATAAATTAATAAGACAAAACATGACGCGTTTCGACCCCTTTGGACTCCTTATCCTCCAAAATTGGCACCAAACGGACGTTGATTCAACATCCATTTCGCGCCCAATTTGAGAAGATACGTGATTGCTCGTTCTTCGTCTTCATTTCCTGAATGTTGTTCATCTTGCCTGAAGAAGACCAAAGAGGTCGAAACGCGTCGTGTTTTATCTTGTAAGTTGTTTTTCCCTGTTGTCCGGCGGAATACTAATAATTTGTCTTTTATATTTGTTTTAGTTTCCGCCCCGCAGTCACCTCGCTTTGAAACTAAAGAGGAATACTATTTAAAGAAAAGGAGCTGTTTCTTTCTAATATGCTCTCACACATTTATTTTGTTATACCATATTCCACCTCATAAAACACCTCACTAGTTTTGATTAAAACAAGACCACTTGAGAGAGAGAGAGAGAGAGAGAGAGAGAAGAGAGAGAGAGAGAGAGAGAGAGAGAGATGATGAGACGAGGGATGATGATGATGATGATGATGATAAATCTCTTTATTTCCAAGGGTAGTAACGATAAGCAAACAGTGCTTTTTTTTTTTCATCCGGCCCTTGCCCCACTAGGGACTAACAACCACTAGCAACTAAAACTTAAAAACCTTTTAACAAACGCACATATCTTCACAAATACATTAAAAAGTTGATGAGTTGTTACTCCATAAACATTGAAGCGTAAGATTATTTTAAAGTAAAACTGAATAACAAAATGACTGAAACAACAAACAAGAATACAGAAATCGATTACAAAGAAGAAAGAAGAAAAATAGAATAAGAAGAAAAGAAGAAGAAGAGAGAAGAGGAAGAGAACGAGGAGAGCGGAGAGAGAGGAGAAAGAGAGAGAGGATTCCTTTCGTAAAAATACTACATACAAGCAGCTCTGCGAAGAATGATAATTATACAACTACAATGCATCAATAATACCAACATTTTTTTTTTACATGTTCATGATGTGGTTACAAGCAGACGAGGACGAGCAGTACTATAATCATTTATCACTTAGCGACATGAATTCCTAGCATCAATAATCATAACACTAGTTTATTTATCATGTGTGTTGTTTGGGTTGTGGATGTGTGTTTATGTGTGTGGTGTGTGCGCGTGTTGTGTGTGTGTGTTTGTGTGTGTGTGTGTGTGTGTGTGTGTGTTGTGTGTGTGGTGTGTGTGTGTGTTGAGAGAGTTTGAGAGAGAGAGAGAGAGAGAGAGAGACGAGACAGAGACGAGAGAATAGATGCCATCATAATCCTCTCACCCCTCCCCATAACGTGTTTTTTTAACTAATCGTACGCTACACAAGCTAAACTATCAACCAATTGGTGTTACATCAATAAGCAACCGTAAATACGAAAGAGAAGGAGAGAGAGATAGGAGAGAGAGAGAAGAGAGAGAGAGAGAGAGAGAGAGAGAAAGAGAGAGAGAGAGAGTACGTTTCATCCTTTTTCTTATCCAAATGTTATATGCTAAACATTACTACTGGAATTTGTATGCAGAGCAACAATACAATATAATCAAAGTAACCAGGACACACATTTATCACCATGTAATTATAGTTTTTTTTCAGAAATCAAAATTATAGGACATCAATCCTTAGTGACAATGCACCGATAAAATCATGTGACCACGACTTTTTCATTCATCATGATATAATTACAATCATTGATAAAGGCAAGGTAAACATATCTATCATTTATCATTTTTCTGTTTTTAAAAAATCAGTAGAAAGGAACACGGCGTATCATTTTAAATATGCAGCAAAACAGAAGGTGTGCCCTGGTATATGTATTTTGTCGTTATAGTAATGGTCCTGCTGTGAAATGTGTAACTAGTTTTTTCCCTGAAGAATCTGCATTTTGAGTGCATCGGAAATGCAGTGGAAGTGAATTCCAAACCACACTACCAGAGTTAGTTAAGCTTGATTTTAATAGATCTATTCTAGGTTTTGGGAATCTGGAATTTGGTTGAATCCCTAGTGTTTATGTTAAATTTAGACTGAAGAGTTTGTGGTGCATTAGCAAACATTTGTTGACAACAAACATTTCTTTTAACTGAAGAGCCCCTGCTTTTTAGTATAATCGCCGTCACTGAGACTAGACGATTTTAAAGAAAGTGCTTTAGGAGCTCTTTTGTAGACACTGGTAAGGGTTTCATGGCATTAGTACGAGCAGAATCAAAGTGTTGAACAATAATTGATTGAGGAGAGAACATGTGCCTGTAGGAATAATTTCTTGCATGAAGGTTTAGGAAATGCTTAATCCTGTCCAGCTGATATATTTGTCTGGATATTGATTTACATAAACTGTGAAGGTGATAAACCAAGAAGAGTATATGTACTCGATGGCTATCCACCACTTCAATTTTCTGATTATTGACAAAAACTGATGGCGGCTGTGTGGCTATGTTTGGCGTCTTTGCCTTGTTGTTATCAGCATTGGTTTTGATTTATTAGGATTCAGTGACATATGATTTACATTGCACCAATCACTGAAGATCAGCAATTCTTCTGTAATGAAGTGAAACAGCTTCTAAGCTGGAGTTACTTGTATGGACAGTGGTATCATCACAACAGAATTCACATGATCCTCAATATAAGAGGGGAGATCATTTACATAAATTAAGAACACAAACAACAGGCTTAACACAGAACCCTGGGGTACGCCATGTTGAATCGGTAGTTTCTCTGATGAACTGTTGTTGACACAAACAATTTGTTGACGGTCTTCTAGGAATGACTGTGACTAGTTGTGAGGTATTTCCTGTTTCTACCATGATAAAACCTTCCTGCATAATAATTTGTTGTCAATTACATCAAAAGCCTTTGCAAAATCAACAACAGTGCTCCACAATATACATTTTCATTATACTGGCTAGCCCTTGATCTACTAGGTTTGTAAGACAAGAATGATTTTTCCTGAATCCCGATTTGATTTTTACGTAGTAAGTTGGAGGAGTCCAAATGGTGGCAAGATGTTTTATTTATGTGATTTTCCAAAGGTTTGGACGGAACTGACACAATGGATTAGGTCTGTAGTTTTTGTGGCTCAATTGGGTCTTCAGATTTTGAAATGGGTATTACTTTTGCAACTTTGAACTGAGCGGAGAAGTGACATTTGTCATGCATAAATTGTAAATGTAGTAAGAGTTTTCACGTATAACAGTGTTTGATATTTTCAGAATTTTTCCATCAATCCCGTCAAAGTCCGCGACTTCCTGTCTGTGTTTTAAGAGAGAGAGAGAGAGAGAGAGAGAGAAGAGAGAGAGAGAGAGAGAGAGAGAGCACCTATGGGCTGTTCGATCTATAGGTGACCACCACTATTTGTTGTATGAGTGCCCCCCCCCCCCCCCTGACTGACCGTTTTTTTGTGGTCAGGAATCTGTACAGCTCTCTGTTTTCCAATCATGGGCAAGAGGATAAAGGCAATGGAATCAGTACAGCGTTTTGGATTTCCATCTGAATGCATTTCTTCTTCTTCTGCGTTCCCTGTCATGCTGGTCAGATAGAAAGTCCGGCAGCTTGGGCAAAAGTCAGCGGTCCGTCGGAGTGAGTCCACCGTTCCCCACTTTTCTTGGAGTTCCACTGCATCCGGGCCAGAACTCTCACGCCGCAGGCTGTCGAACGTGGACGGGACTGAAGTACTTGGGCTGGGTTTTGTGGGCCATTGCCACATGGGCTTCGTCTTGTGCGTATATTCAGGCGATAGAGGGGATACAGCAACTGACAGTGTCCCAGTTCTTAGTCTGGAGATTGGCGAATTTGTTGGTCACGCTCAGGATGGTGATGTCATCCTTCTCTACCTCCTCCTGTAGTCTTTCTGACCATGCTGTCCTGAAATGGCTGTGGATGATGGTCTTCACTTCTCTGTAGGATACAGCATGGGCTATTTGGTCTTGTTGGCTGCCCGCCTTGGAGAGTCCTGTCCCACCTCTTCATTTCCTGCAATACCACAGTGGAAGGGAATCCACTGCAGGACTGGTATTGTTTTCCTGCTCAAGGTGTGCAGTTCCTGTATGAGATTTCCTGTAGGATCTGCTCTCTTTCTCTCCTCTGGAGGTTTTGAAGGACGGGCGGATCGACAATCTGGTAAGGAAAACTCATGTGGTTTGGTAAATTGTCCTTTCATTAGTATCTGTACAGCCAGTGAGAATAGCACATGCTTCTGCTCTGTTGTTAGTTTTAGAAGCTACGGTGGCTAAAGACTTGCTGATGGAACTGCCTCTGGGAATCTTGATGAAACACCCGGGGGTTTCTTCCCTCATTTCTACTACTCTTTCCATTTTTCGTTCCGTCCAAGTACTCTTTGTATGGGAAAAAAAAAGAGGGAATAGACTTACTGGTAAGGTACACAAAAAAAATTAAAAAAAATAGAAGAGGAAAGAGAAGCAGGATCAGACGGGGAAAAATGGCAAAACAAAAAAGAAAAAAAAAAAGAGGAGGAAAGACAGAGAAAAAAAAGAAAAAAGACAACGAGGGAAAAGAAAAGGAGGAAAGGAGGAAAATTGAACACAAGGGAGAAAAAGAGGGCTAAGAGGAGAGAGAATGGGCGGGGGAAAAGGAGAAAAAAAAAGAAGAAAAGAAGGCAAAAGAAGCAAAGGGGAGAGGCACGGAAACGAGGACACAAATAAGGGGGGAGTGGCGAGGGGAGGTGATGGAGACAGCAGAAAGAAACCGGCTCCCGTGTTTGGTAAGAGTCAATGCCGCGGTGGAGGGGTCGCGGTGTACCCACATAAGCCAGGTGGCAAAGAGACAATAGGGTTTGGCCGCACGAAGCGGCGGGGGGCGCGGGCCATCCAAAATAGCACGCAGGCGGCGCGGAGAAGAGGGGCAGTGATCATCTGCAGGGCCCGGAAAAGCAGGCAGACAGATGACTCCTCGAGCTCCCCGAGGTGTCCGCGCAAAACGAGACGACCGGCGAGCGCAACCACTACATAAACGAAAAGTGGGACATTAGTGTAAAGAGGGAGTAGACGAGAAATGTGGTCGAGATAAGAGGGAATAGGGGGGGCGGGCGGGGGGTTTGGGGAATTGTGTAAAGAGAGGGGCTGAGGGGGTGTGAAATGGTTGGTGGGGGAGTGTGAAGGTGGGGTGTAGTGTGGGGGTGTGTGCTAGATCTAGAGAGAGTATATTACGATGCATAGGATAGTAAGGAGTATAGAAGGCGTTTGCTGGTGAGAGTGGCTTGGGTGGTGGGTGGGTGTGGTGTGGTTTCTGGGTTGAGAGTGATTTGGTTGTTGTTGGAGGCTGTCAGTATGACAGAGAGTGGATGAAAGGAGGCTAAGAGATGCGAGAGAGGAGAGGTGCTTGGGCGCCGCGCCGCCGGTGGGGGTCCGGGGGAGCGTGAATGGTGGGCCGAGCATGCACTAGCTGTGAGCTGGATGGAAAGGGGTATGGCTGTCGGAGCATGCCAACAGACCACATCGGGTAAGATGCACTCACCTTATGTCTGTTTGGTTCAGAATGAAGTTATAAACTCGGCAATTCTCAAGGAGGTCACAGGCATGACGCCAGTGAAATTACAGTGTAGTTAATTTAGGACAGAAAGTTGACAGGTATTGAAATCCGGTGTGGAGGGGCATTTAGTCAGCGTTATGCACGGGGATAAGTGGCGAGGGAAATGAGGCAATAGAGTCGACCGGGGCGTCAGGTTGATGGTCGTCTGGCAGGTTGGTTGTAGGCAGGGAGTTAGGTATCGAGGCGTGTACGCCAAGGCGGGTGCGAAGGAACACTCAAATTTCGAACGAGGTAATTCTCAAGAAATTGGTCGGCCGTTCTTGCGACTTCCTTCGAAGGTGCGAGGACAGGGGCAAGCCGCTGGAATGTCAGACAGGTACGAGCGGGACACAATTGGGGCGACAGAGGGGACTCTGATAGCGCCTGGTGTTAGTATGTTGACTCGGGGGGGTCTCCGCAAAATAAACCAACAAGTCAGACTGTTCTCTGTGGGGTTCGAGCTCGGGAAAGGTGGCTAAAAAAAGCACGGGGCTCGGCGCGGGGTGCGAAAGGAAGCGACCGGATCGTGGCAAGTGATGCGATAAAACGTAATCGCGGGTCCACGAGGGAATCGGTCTGATTGTAAGAATGTGAAGGGGGCGTTCGTAAGTACTCTAAAGGAATCACCCGCCCTAGATGAATGTGATGTAATCGTTGCACAATGGCGCTGGTAAGCCAGGAAAGTCATAATGCTGGCAGCGTGAGCGTGTTGCAGAAATGGACGAATGAACACTCATGATCCATTACAATAACTGCGACGTCAACAGGTTTAATGTTCAGACAGAGGAAGAACATGTACCAGCCTGGTGCAATGGAAAGATAATGACAAATGCACAATTTGTCTAAAAAAGTGAATAACTGGAGCGTCTGGACTGCAATAAAACAAAAACAAGGAGAGATGGATCGGCAGGTGAGCCAACGTTGGTGTAATCAGACGCCGATGAACCAAATTGTATAAGCAGATTAAGGGGGGTTGTGTGACGGTAGCGAGCAATAAGGGTGAACAGAAGTAAGAGCCCGGCGAACCGGGTGCATGAGACTGGGAGAATCGAGAGCATACGAAGGCATCACTAATTCCATCTAGAGGTGGTTTAGGGAAACACGCAACTGTGCGCAGGAGCCTAAAAGGAAGAATGGGCCCCTCGGTTGGCGACGAACGGGAAGAAGAAAAGGGCCCGCTGAGAAGACTGAGGGCCAAGGGAAACGTTGAAAACAAAAAACGGTCCCTTCAGGTAGCGTGATGAACTCGATCCCTGATCGAGAGCTAAGAATAGGGCACAAGGGGAGGAGAGTCAGGAGGGGGGTGGCATGGGGCTGCTAAAAGAGGAATTCTTCACCTCTGATGAAACAATGAAAAAAGCATCGAGTACCGCGCGGAGCGTGAACGGTCATACGAAACATCAATCCGCGGGCGGGACAGACATGAAAGGGAATCATACCTGGTCCGCTGTGCATTGAAAGGAGCACAAGTCCGCGCGGGGTGTCATGAAAAATACAGAAGTGCTCGTGCGGGAAATAAATTCCAAGTGGCGCTTGCAAAAGGGTCAGCATGGTCTTGCGGTGTGCAGCAGAATACAATAACAATGAGTCCTCTGAGGCTAACAAGTCAGCACGGAAGGGGAAAATGGGGATCTCGATCGAATGCGTAAAGCAAATGGCCGCTGGTGCAGAAGAGTCATAATGCGGCTTATGTGGGTGCGGAAATATCAGATCTAGGAATCCCACTGGTTGCTTTAACGAGACTGCACATGGTCGCTGAGCGGCGATTCGAGGACATATAGGCCGCTAGGCATAGCCAGAAAGAAAGAGCAAAAATCACCAATAGCCCGCTTAGCGGACCAAAGGCACTCAGGGCCGCTGAATGCATGGGAGGAGATCATGGAGTGGGGTCTTCTCGCGCAAAAGGAAAAACGTCAGTCCCTCAAGGTGAACATAAGAGGACATCAGGTCCCAAACGACTAATGGAACAAGAAAAAATCACGCAGGTGATACTGGCGACAGTGAACATCTGTAGGTCCATGTTGACGCTCGCAGGGAGAGGGGCTGGCATGGTCGCGGTCATGAGGAAGGTCATATAGGGCAGGATTGAACAGCGCAGCGAGAAAAGACTCGGGCATAGCCGCTGTAGCAACTGAAAAGAAGCGTCCATCAGGGCCGCTGCGCCGGAAGAAGACATGCCCGGGACAGGAAAGAGCAGAATGAGGTCTGCTCGGACACGGACCCTCACGCACAGGTCGTCATCCCTGCGAGCAGTGAAAAAATCAGAGAGGGCCCCGCGTAACATGAAAGCTCAGGTAGTCAATAATCTCGGCGCTGAATGGCCTTCATTGCCGGCTGGTCCAGGAAAGACATTATGGCTTTCGCGCGCAAGAAACGAAACGTCCTCCTCTGGGCCCCGAACGATTTGAGGTCCGTCTCGGCCGGCATAAGGTCAATTCAATATTCACTCTGGAGCACGAGAGGGCAAGCATGCACCCGTGCCAGGAAAAGGTCGAATTTTCCCTAGTGGTGCAGAAAAAGTAAGTCCGGCGACAAGGATTGCATCAAGTATCTGTATACGGTGCGTAGATGGTGCATGACGTTCATACGCTTCTCTATGTAGTCCCGAAAGCGATACTAATAACCGCTAGGTGGTCAGAAGGTGCTATCTTTCTCTATCTATGGGCCTAACAGCAGACTATGCCTCTGTGTACATGAAGGTCATAATCTCTCGTATTAGTGCCTAAACATACGTAATATCCTCGAGTGTACAGGAGGTCAGGTAGTAGCTATGGTGTGCCTGAAAGAGACGTAGCTCTGTGTGGTACAGGAAAGGTCGGGTCATTCTCGTTTTGCCTAATTAGGAAAGAGTGCTACGGATTCGCAAGCACCGTTGGACAACCATGAAAGGTAGACATATAAATCCACGGTGTGTGCTGGAGTAGGAGTAAAATATCAGGTTGGGGAACAGTGTAAGAATAGCCTTTCGGTGTGCACTGAAAATAATGCTCGTCCGCTTTGTAGTTGACAGAAACAACATTCCTACTTATTTGCAATTAAGGATTTAAAATGATCAGCTAAATCGAAAGGTTGCAGCGATAATGTCATCAATTTCAGGACATAGAGAGAGCCTCGCTGTAGTGATATGGCACATTCGCACTGTCCCGGTGAACGCAGAAACGTGGAATAAGGACTCTTGGGCATGGAAAGAGCGATAGGGTCGTCTAGATACAGAAGTCCAATAAGGTCCCGGAAAGGCATAAGGTAACCATCTGCTCGACGTTGCGTAACGATGGAAATCTGATTAAGTCCCAAGACAGCAAGAGCGGAGAGGGTAGCTGCTAATTGTGAACAGTACTAACGACGTTTGTTAGGAAATTGCCTCTCGGCTTTCTAGCCGAATGGATAGCCCAAGTGTATCACGCCGGAGCAGCTCATACGCCGTTAAAAACTAATGAATAGACAGATTTACCACAACCACAGAATACATCCAAAACGACAAACAACACACACGACCTTACTACGACATTCAGCGCATCATCATACAACACAACAACACAAAAACAATAGGCTAATTCTCTTTTTAAACGGAACCTGAACGTGTTGAATACTGTGAGAGGCACATAAAAGCAACTTTGTGGCAGCAAACAGAAGACCTCATCATCAGTATCCTTTTTCAAAACAGCACAATTTTGATGTGAACCCTGCAGTCAATTTGAATTCGACCTGTTCACCACAATTGTAAGGACTCAAAATCGAGGCATAAAGATAATTGTTAACAACCGGGGGCGTCGAATACGGTGGGGTGGCAGAGTGTAGTCAAAAAAATGACACAAACATTCTGAGGAGAAAAAATCGGGGCAAGGTTGAATAGAAACTGCTAACATCACTGAGATGCAGGCCACCGGGTAGCAAAAATTCAAGTGTTGAGAGGGGCCTTAGTGCAGGAAATACATTCAGCTCCGTTTCCATAAAACTCATCGGCCAAAGATTATTGCAACTATAATTGTCATCAGGGCAAAAAAAAAATTGCGGACCACACTCCGGGCACCGATTACAAGAAACTTTTATCTTCGAGAACACAAGTTTCAGCAGTTACACAATTCTGAACCGACTGGCAAAAATCTGAAAATAAGTAAAAAAAAGCCCGACTCTAATAAGAAACATTGATGAGCAAGCATTTACGTTCGGCCCTACCGTATGGAACACCCACACACCACACACAAACACACACACAACACCACACCCACACACACTCACGCAAACGCACGGCACGCACGCCGCACGCACTGCACAACACACACACTCACATGCACACATAGGCAGACAGGGAGATGGACCAACAGATACCACACAAACGACACGCGGCAATGAGCAGTGGGGCGCCAGCAAAAAGGGAAGACAGCAAATACGCGCGAGTGAGGGGCGGAAAAGTACGGAAGGGTGGGCAGTTCATGCTGACCCTGCTATCGAGGGAGTCTGTTTTTTTTTTTTTATTGTGTATTTTTTTGTTACGAGTATTTGGAACGTCTGACAGAAAACGATCTACTCGAAAATCTAACCGTCTGTTTTAGTTAATCTACACTAAGCTCTCTTACATCTACACTGTCCCGTGTGTTTATTTACAGTGTAGGCCCGTGTTCGCGAATCAACGACTATGCTCTTGTTTCATCCAATGTTTAAAGCACACAACACACGGGCCACACAGGGAAACACACACACCCACAACACACACCACACGACACCACACACCAACAAACCAACCACACACACACACCCACAACACTCTATACCTTCAAATACCATACCTGATTATAACATACTGGACAAATGCATACTACAAAACACACAACACAACGTGCAGCATTACACGCAATACATCCATACAACAAAAAAACAACACCACACACACAACACACACCACACACACACACACAACCCACCGGAACCACACACACATACATACAGACTACATACTAACAGACAGCCAGACCAGAAGAACAGTAACTTTCTTTCAAAAGTTGAGACCTGTTAATATTCGAATAGGCGTTTCCCGCTAACCCCACATCGACATAAACTCCAAAAACAAAACAAGGACTAAATGGGGTAAGTGTTCGGTCCCTACACCTCCTGTCTCATCTACACCCGACACTCTTGAGCAAAGTCTTGTTTGTTTATCTGTCGCATTCTAAATATTTTACTTCCATAGACTTAATGGCATTGACATTAACCCTAAAAAGGTCCAGTCCTTTGTCATATTATTTCCTGTCCATATCAGTAGCACTAAAGCAAGACAATTACGAGGGTAACGGAAACTGGACTCTCTGATGTAGGTGCAGCATTCATAATGTACCATCCCCCACTAGTCTTCTCCTTCCACTGATGAAAAGTTAAAAAAAAAAGAACAACAGAAAAACAAAAAAAAACAACAAAACAGGGGAGACCACAAAACCAAACAACAAACAAAACACCCACCCAAAAACAAAAAACCCACACAGTTCCATATTGCAATAATTTAACAAAGCCTGACATTTATATGGCAGTTGACCTGCATAGAGGTACCTGCATAACATATGTAAAACATAATCATAAAAAAAAAAGTATCCTACAACTCAATTATTGTGAGGGGTCTCTGCTCTCTCATCTCGCGGGTCGGGGTGCGTCACCGGGAGTCCATGGCTCTCTCGTCGGGGGGGGGGGGGGGGGGAAAAGGGCAAAAAAATCGTCGCAAAAAAATCAAAAACTCTCGGCTCTCGAAAAATCGCTCAAGCAAGGGAGGGGGCCTCAAAAATCAAATCCTCGCTCTCTCTCTCTCAAATAACAAGGGGCTCTCTGCGCAATCCTTCTCTCGCGCGCCGGCTGTATGAAGACATACGATCTAACCCTTGTCCTGTGGACTCACTCCGCGCTGACTCTCGTTTTTTGTGCGCGCGTGCGTGGCGTGCGATGCGTGCGTGTGGGGGTTGGTGGTGATGGGGTGGTGTAAAAACATATGTGTTGGTGTGTTGTGGAGTGTGTGTGTAATGGTGTGTGTGGTGAAAGTGTGTGTACGTGGGGATACAACAATACATCCCTAGTAGTTGTATGACGCTAGTATGGTGATGTATATGGTAAGGGTCTCTAGTGTTGAAACATGAGGTAAGGGGGACAACAATGCGGCTAAGAGCTGCCGTCGCTAGAATTAATGACGGGACTTCGAAAGAATTAAAAAAGAAAAAAAAAAGAAAGGGGTGAGGGGGGGGGGGGGGGTGGGAGGGCTAGAAAAGACGGGGGGGTGGGGGGGGGGATAAAAGCAAACACCCCACAAAATTAGGAAAAATAAAACACTGGGGGTGGGTAGAGGGGGAGGGAAGAGAAAAAAAAAAAAGAGAAAAGAAAAAAATAAAAAAAAAAAAAAAAAAAAAAAGAGAGAAAGAGAGAAAAGCACCGGGAGAGGAAAGCAAAAAAAGGGAAAGGGGAAAGAGGAGGGGGAAAAAAGAAAGGGAAAAAGGGGGAAAAAAGGAAAGGGAAAAAGGGAAGGGGGGAAAAAAAGGAAAGGAGGGAAAAGGAAAAAAGAAGAAGGGGAAAGGGAAAAAAGAAAAACCTTCTTGACAAACAAAAAACAGCATATGGATCGATGTAATCCCGCGTGGAACAAAGATTTATTCAATGCTTGGCCTGACAGGGGCCTTGCGTAGGTCCGCTAATCGACGTCATGCAGGGGAGAACACATCACACAAATATGGCTGTAGAGAAGGAGAGAAAGAGAGATAGAGCTCAAAAAAAGAGAGAGAGAGAAAGAAAAGAATAGAGAGGAGAATCCAACTTCCTGGACACCAAGATTAGAGTTTGGTTGGTACGGGTACCCGTTCAACCGAGCGAAAATTCATGGAAAGTCACCACGAACAACAAGAAATAATCGGAAGGCATGATATCAACACCACTGCGAACGGCGGCTCCTGACCCACGGTCTTACAACGGCCTCTGAACATCCTTGCAGTGGTTGACCGATAGAGAAAAGGGGCTTGGACCTCGGTGGCCATACTGAAAAAATAGGGCTGTTAGAGGCACATACAACACACTTTTGTCGGCTGATGGGGGGAACTGGGGCCTGGGATTAAGTAGCAGAGCCACCACCCCTGCCCATCCTGTGATCCAAGGTCGCGTAAATCCAGGGGTACCAAAAGAAAGTAATGAGGTCAACTACAAAATGTGTGATTCTGAACGGGTTGGAGGAGAAAAAACAAACGGAAGGGGGGCACAGAACACGAGGCAGGAAAATGCACAGGGACGAGGTCTTGGATTGCAAAAACAATAATGCTACATATACAAAATGGAATCTGCCTCACGCTAGTGCTAATACCAGAGTGGCCTTAATAAAAACCCACGGCACTCTCTGCCGGCCTCGCTGTCAACCTCAATCCTGAAATCACTCACCGTGCCCGCCCTCAGTGTCGGCAACATAACGGAGAAGCATCTGTCAGAATCGGCTGGCCAGCCCAACAACAAAGAGACACCTCACGGCTGCGAGTCAATTCGATGGGTTCATAACGCCTGTTCGATCGAAATACCTGGACCCACGTCTAGAAACCCGCTACTCACCGACATCTGCACGGTATTGGAGCCAGCGTCAGTGACCAATCTCCCCTCTGGAGGCGCCGCCGTGTCCGCAGTGACTCCCCATGTTTGCAAGACACCTTGGACCGCAGAACAGAACCAAACCAAGGAACGTGGAGAGCTAAACGAAGCTAGTACAAAGCCACATATAAGAAGGCGAACAGTAAAGTACAGAAAGTGTGGGGCCAAAGAAGTATTGGCTAAGTTGGCGGGACAAGGGAGTGGGAAAGATAATGAAAAAAAAACTACCGGTTTTCATTCAAACACACGGGGAACAAAAACTGCGCGGGACACGGTCCTACGAATCAAAAAAAACAGTTATCGTTCATAATTTTATTCCCAGCGTCAATCCGGAGGCCTGAGATCAACAAAAAAAAGGGGGAAAGCCATAACTAAAAAAAAGACTGAAAATTCAAGTAACTCTCTCAAACGGCGCATCCAGTAAACAGGGATGAAACGCGACTGTGTATTCAAACAAAACAAGTTTCATCACTGGACCCATACAGGCACAAAAAAATCCTCTGGATAGGGATCGGTTGGGGCAAACCAACCCCCATAAATGGATTAATAAACTAGAGGAATCGACCCGGAGGGAGTACCTTCCCGCCGGAGTTGGGGCCGCGAAACGTTCCATGTCCTGTAAACACACTGGCGACTTTGGTTTACAGGGGTAGGGGAAAAAATAATGGCTCATCTCTGCGCTTGTGAGGCTCAAAACTCCAAAGCTATGATAAAACAAGTCCGTAATCGGGAGTTATTGCGGGACAGGGACACGTGCACTAGCCCAGATTGGGGTCGGGATAACGACAGATCCCTTTGGAACCAAACTGGCCAGTGTGGGAAATGGGACCAAAACACAGAGGCAAAATAAGAAAATAGCCAAACTCAGACTCACTGCTGGAGAGCACATGAGCGTAAATAGGGAATAAAAATACACCATATACACAGAGGCGGACGAGGAGAGTGTAGAGTCGAGCCGGCTAGGATGCTGTCCTGATAATCTATAAATTCGCTTTGAGGGACAAGGACCTCTGGGTAAATGGACTGAAAAGTGGAGGTGGTGTCACAAAATCGTTCGGGGTTTGCTTGCTTTCAACTAACTGTGCTGTGTTTTAGTGTTGTAAGTAATGGTGTGGTGTTGTTGGTGGTGTGTGTGTGTGTTGTGTGAAATGTGGCTGGGACGCGACGTGCAGGCTGAAGAAGTAAAGGTAGAGTGGATGTAATTAGTAATGTCATGTAAATAATTCGGTGTCTGGTGTGCGTTGTGTATGTATGTATGTATGTTGGGATGTTGTTTGTGGCGTGTGGGATGCATTTAGGTATTGTGAAAATGTGTGGGGTGTGTGTGTTTGTGTGGTGTATGGGTTTGAATGTAGGGGGTGGGTGTCGCGGCGTGCGCATAGAGGTTTTTTTAATAGTACGAGTTACTGTTTGCATAGCCATCGTGCGCGAACCCAACGCACGGAAGCGCGCTAAAACCATGGGGTCGGCACTGCTTTCCCTCAACCATCGTCGCTCTTTTCCGTGGTAGTTTCTTTACCACAATTTCGGTGGCGCGCAAACCATAGAATAAGATGCGAGGTAGACGAGACGAGAAGAGACACGCGATAGGAACTGCCGAGGTTCCAGATCGTCTTCCGGAACCAGAGACAGACGCCTATCTTGTGTAAATGAACGAGATTGACAGCTTATCCTCGGGGCACAGTCTTTGCTGGCTAAGCCCTGTTGGGGTGGAATCCACTGTTTTAAGTTTACCACAGAAAGAAGGAAAGTCATTGACACATAAAAAAACAAAGGGGAGGGGGGCGTCTACAACTCTCAAAACAGATCAACCATCAAATGGTTCAACTACATTAGTGTAATCATCATATAAACCGGGGGGTGTGCAGAAGGTCGTGGGAAGAACAATGGAATTGAAACACAAGAACTTAGCCGGAACACACAAGCTACGAACAAATTGATGATCAATTTTGGGGTTGACGAGAAATGCTGAAACTATGCTGAAGGCGAATTCAAGGAAAACACATGTGCTGACGAATGGAGATGGCACAAGGGTGCGAATCGACGAATGTTCTTTTTGTAATTACCCTGATAGATACAACCCTAACACTGATCATAACATAAAATGTCGAGCAGCAGCATCAGTTTAGAATAGCTGGAAGTCCTGGGTCTTAACACCCCGAACGCGGCGACTAACATCGGTCGGTGGTAGCCAGACGCGATAACGACGAAAGGGAACACCTGATCACCAATCGCACTGGCGCTGGAATCTTGGACGTATGCCGAAGTCGCATCCCCCAGTGGATCCACGGTGGCGTCAAGCCCGGCCTCCTTGTCTCGCCTTCCACGGTGCGAGGCACACACCTCTCTTCCCCCTTCCCTGCGGGTCCAGTCAGGGCTGCGTGTCGTGCGGGACGCCTGGTTTCCTAGGTGTTCCTGATCCAGGCCCCACTTCCATCGCAGTAATGTGCTTGGCCACTGCTCCATGTCCCGCTCAGGCGTTAACAGATCTTCTGTTCGTGGAGGTTCTTCTTCCTGCCATCGATTAGAAGAATGCGTCTCGACCAGGGTATATGAAAAGTCCTGAATCTTTAGTGAAATATGAATCTCTGTGCGTCAGCAATGTTCTCGCATCCTAAGCAAAAATTAACTTCACATTGGGTGTGCAGGCATCCGGAGTTTGGTTCTTATGCGTGATTCAACCCGCCAAGTTGGCAGCAGCGAGGGTTCCTTGAGGTGGCTGTACGAAAAGCAATTGACCTCGTTGGGGGGGGCCAAATAATGTCGATTTCGGCTGGTGACTCCTTGGTCCGTGCTCCCATGTTGGGTCAACAACAGCTTTCCCTATAGACGAAATCACTCCACGCTCCCTGCTGGGCAAAATACTCCACCGACCGGACTAGTGTGTTGGCAGTGGGTGTAAGTGGATTTTCATCAGCCTCAGTCTTCTTCCTTTTTTTGATACCTTAGAACCCTTCCCCGGCTATGCATGGGTCAATGGCAGCTGTAGCGAATGGGTCTTGTACCTGAGCATCTGGCTCAGGCTGTGTGTGACAGAGCGCCATGTCGGCACCCGAAGTCACTGACATCTTTTGTGCGGACCGTTCCCAGAGTGTCCACTGTATACCGTTTGTTTCCCGCCTGAATGAAGTTGGTCATTCTGAGGGGGAAGATACGGGGGGGGGGGGGGGAAAAGGAAAAAAAAAGAAAAAGAAAAAAAGAGATCAAACAGTAGATCAGGCAGAGAGGAAGCGGTGGACAGCAAAAGTGAGCGCAGCACGAGTCCGTGAACTCACGAGTGTCTCACCACCGGGCTCGGAAACTTGTCATATAGAGCGTGGGGTACCGTCTTGGGCTGGTCCTCAGAGACGAAGTTCATGGGTCGCCAAGTAGGTGAAACACTGGATGGGGGGTAGGGGATAGTAGGTCTTCTCGAGAATCAACAAGAATCCGAGGGCGGCAAAAGGTCAGGAAGCAAATCCACAATGTCACTTCTGTCCACAAACATGTAAATCCAAAGGCCGCTTATCAATCAGGATAAGTTGGATGTAAGAGGGAGAATGTCCACTCACTGCAACGTTCCCGGGAGTGATCGTCAGAAGCTGGTGCTGACGGAGTCTGGCGGCACCTTCGGTTGTTCCGTCCAGCAGGAGAAGGCCTGCCTGCTGGTGCTCGACTTGGGATCGCAGCCCTCCTTCATCCGTCTCCAGGTAGAACCCTACTGGAGAACCGTCGCCGTGCAACGTTGAAGGCAGCAGGATCCCTCGGTTACTTTGCTGCAGATTTGACGGTCCTACCTTCTTCGGCAGCTTATGATTAATTCCTTCTTTCCACTAGCCGGTACCCGCAGGAATCCAGGGGAAAATGAACCAGAGAAGCCAAAAAAGATCCAATCCTGTCTCAGGTCAAATTAACCTTCTGAGGGAAGAGTGGGTCTAAGGATAGGGTAAGCATTTTACGCTTCTCTATGGCTGCTTTGATGTATTCTGCTGTATCTTTCCAGGCCTATGCATGCCTTCCCATTTTTCAGGGTCCATGATGGGCCTTGGAAAGTCTAAGATTATCAGGTGTTTAAAGTCACGAGCGATTACGCGTCATAGTCTCAGACAAGGTGAAGATGAGATCATCGACGATCAGAACACAGGGTGTAGAGAGGAAATAGAACAAAAGACGAACTTGAGATTGTAATAAGACGGGTTCCTAACTTGGAAGTTATTGAACTGAAAGCAAAGGAGGAAGGAACACTACAAACCACACAAGCAAGCACAGCGTCCATGCCTCAACGAACTCTTACTCCTGACAGAGAACATTAGGTTTATATACTTTAATCATCTTTAAAACGCTGTAAATATGAGACAACGTTGAAATATACCAAACCAGCCTATCTACGAATTGAGTGCAGGTTTTTTGACAGAAGATGCTAGGATGAACTGAAGGCGATTAAGCATATTTACAATGGAATACTGAGTTGTTATTTTATTTCGTATTACCCTGATGGATAGGCCTAACAGTTGTTTATCATCCATGTATGCATTAGATGGAAGTGACACTGCACTAATGTCTGTGCTGAGAAGAGCTAAACAAATAAAGAAAAGAATGTTACATCAACACATCCCCTTGTCTGAAGCCAAGAGCCTACACATTCAAACTCGTATAGATAAGGACCAATCCAGATATTATGAACTGACTCAAAAAATACCGGCATTTATCATTCTGTAATCCCATTTCTGCTCGTAATTGTTAAAAAATGGAATAACTTGATTCTTGCAGTCTGTTCTACTCAACTTTTTGGGTTCATAATACACAAACACCACACCACACTAGACAGCTATTAGTACATTATGCATCACTGGCGTACGTGCACCAGTGACCCCTGTTTTGATGTAAATTGCTAGCACCAGCACTAACAGTTTGCATCAAACTCGGGGTTCCTGATGCAACAGCTTCATCCCTGGCTGAAACTTATAATCTTTTACAACAGAGTTCACTTTTGCGCATTGTCACTGTTCATCCCCCATCATAGCTCTGCTGACCCATCCCCTGGATATTGGGTTTCCTGATGATCTTCTTTGTCCTGTCCACTTGTGCTGTCTTTGATGCTGGGACAGGCATGCCTATCCTAACTCACCGAGGGTTGGGAATTCGTTGGCAAATGACTTGGTTTTAACCACCCCTCCTCTGCCAGCCAAAGCTGTTTTAACCAGGCCTGAGCTGCTGGGAACCACAGCTAAGAGCTAGATGTCGGAGAGGGACCGAAGTGCCGGAACTACAGTGAAGTGCATGACATTGTCTTCCATCAGAAGGGATCTGCCTGCACACCAGAAGAACTACAAAGGACACACTGTGCCTGTGGACACCAAAAAGGACACACTGTGCCTGTGGACACCAAAAAAGGACACACTGTACCTGTAGACACCTGAAAGGACACGCTGTGCTTGTAGACATCAAAGAAATAAAAAATAACACACTGTGCCCGTAGACACAAAAAGGACACACCGTGCCTGTAGACACTAAAAAAGGACATCCCTGCCTGAGATACCAAAACGGGACACACCGTGCCTATAGACCAAAAAAAAAAAAAAAAAAAAAACGACACACCATGCCTGTAGACACCAAAAAGGACACTCCATGCCTGAGATACCAAAAAGGACACACACCGTGCCTGTAGACAACCAAAAAGGACACACCGTGCCTGCAGACACCAACAAGGACAGACCGTGCCTGTAGACACCAAAAAGGACACACCGTGCCTGTAGACACCAAAAAGGACACTCTGTGCCTGAGATACTAAAAAGGACACACCATGCCTGTAAGACGCCAAAAAGGACACACCATGCCTGCAGACACTAACAAGGACGCACCGTGCCTGTAGACATCAAAAAAGGACACATCTTGCCTGTAGACACCAAAAAGACACACACTGTGCCTATAGACACCAAAGAAATTGAAAAAGAACACACTGTGCCTGTGGGCACCAAAAAAAGGACCCACCGTGCCTGTAGACACCAAAAGGACACACCGTGCCTGCAGACACACAAAAAAAAATACACCTTGCCTGTAGACACCGAAAAGGACACACCATGCCTGTAGGCCAAAAAAGGACACACTGTGGCTGTAGACACCAAAAAGGTACACACCATGCCTGTAGACACCAAAAAGGACACACCGTGCCTGTAGACACCAAAAAGGACACACTGTGCCTGTAGACACCAAAAAGGACACACCGTGCCTGTAGACACCAAAAAGGACACACTGTGCCTATAGACATGAAAGACACCAAAAAGGACACTGCGCCTGTAGACACCAAAGAAACAAAAAAGGACACTGTCTTCTGAAGACACCCAAAAAGGACACACTGTGATGGTAGACATGAAAGACACCAAAAAGGACACTGTGCCTGTAGACACAAAAGAAACAAAAAGGACACTGTTCTCCCTGAAGACACCAAAAAAGGACACACTGTGCCTGTAGACACGACAGACCAAAAATGCCACACTGTGCATATAGACCATGAAAGGAACCAAAAAGGACACACACTGACCTGTAGATACCAAAGGAAACAAAAAGAACAACACGCTGCCAGTAGACACCAAAAAGAACATTCTTGCCTGTGGACACCCAAAGAACACAAAAAAGGACATACCCTGTTTGTACCCACCAAAGAAACCACCAGGACACACCCTCTGCATACACACTAAAGCAACCAAAAAAGGACACACTCTGATTCCCAGAAACCAAAGGAAATACAGTATTCTGTCTGTAGAACCCAAAGCAACCGAAAAGGACACCACTCTGCCCGTAGACATTAAAGGAAAATAAACCCTAAGAAAGAAAACAAACAAAATCTACAAAAAAAAAAAAAAAAAAAAAAGCCACACTGGGCCTGTAGACACCAAAAGAACGAAATGAACACACACATTGGCATCTAAACAACTGAGAAAACGGCAAAGCACATTACAAAGTACCGGCACCTGCCCACGTGACTGTACAACCACTCAAGGAAGGACGCACTGCAGACTACACTAGTGTCAAATAATCTGCCAGCTGTTACAAAACCATTGGGAAGAGAAATACGAATACAATCGAATTTGAAGAAGGAAACTAACCAGCTGGGAAATTTGGGTAACACGCATCAATACAACTAGGTCTACAGAATCGAAAAGAAACACGCTGGGAAAAGACGACTCCTGCCACCATGTGAACTGTGAACCAGTCAAGTGTTCTACAGGACATCCCTGAACAAAATGAAAGGACCAGGTCGACAGTAAACGATGAGACCAAAAGCTGGGCTTTGCAGACACTGACCCTGCGGAGACCAGATAACAACACAACACTTCATTGTTGAGCAGAGAGGATCCAAATTCTCTGTGTCAGCTTAACTTACTCTTAGAATACCCCTTGAGGCGCGTGCACCTCCCAGATGCACTAAAGGATACCATCAAGCTGGGACAAATCTTCAAGAACTTATATAGAATGAATATACTGCAGAGCAGGGCATGCAAGGCAAGGTGTATAGATAGCTACATCAGACCCATTTCTATAAAAAAAAAAAAGGCTAATATGCATCAGCAGCAACACCAGTATGTCGAAGTATCAATTCTAATAACGCACTGTTGTCATTGTTGACAGTACAATGGGCGTTCCTCAGAAATTTAGAATACATAATACTGTAATTTGGAAAGAACATAAATGAAAGCACAGGCAGGCGCAAAGGATGAAAAATGGGGTAGAGTGGATGGTGGGGAGGGGCGGGGCCGATGGCAGGAGGAGAGGTTCCAAGCGAGAGAGAGACAGTGAAGGACAAGAGGGGATCGGGAAATGCAGTAAAACGTGGCGACATAAAGCCAGGGGGCCAAAAGTCAGCTTATGTGGTGTGTGGGGTCCTTAGAAAGGATGTTCCCTCTTCCCAGTGGACGGGCATCGTGCGCACAAGGAAATACGGTCTGGGCTTCTTAAAGTGATCCTCAAGTCGTGTGATGGGCTTCCACATAGAGTCCAGACCATGGCAACCGCTCACCTGATCGTTTATCGTTCAGGGCAGACACAGGACGCGCCAAGGGCGAACAAAAAGATAGTGATTACAAACTCCTTTATAACCCCCAGCGGATCCAGGACTGAACGATTACTTCTTTCGTTATCGCCAACTGGGCCCGACACAAATCACACCTCTGTGCTCCTTGGGTCACGTTGCCCTTCGCTATCGACACCACCCAATTGAAACTCTTTTCATGCAGATGAAAACATGTTAGGTGTAAACTGGAGGTTTTTTTCAGCACTACCACATCGGCATGGGAACCTTGAGAGATGGAGCGTCGAGTACAGTGTCCATCAGCCAAGTTGGTAGGTGAACCAGAGCCCTTCCTGCTGACGACAGCCGCAGTCCTCTGAGTGCAATGGTGTGAAAAATCCATTAATGACGTACCTGAGGTGGGAAACTGCAGCATTCGAGA